>PVLD010015218.1:0-49429 GCA_004027595.1 Dinomys branickii | reverse complement strand
TGCACCCCTTGGTATCATCAACCAGCTCTTTAAAAATGGACACATGGCTAACCCTATCAGGCTCACAGTCTGCATCTTTAAAGAATAGACTAGAAATACCTACCTCCTGAGCTATTTGAAGACTTAATTGAGATAATAGATGAATGTGCCCTGCATATAGCTGGTGATCATTAAAAGACAAGGACTATTTTTCCTATCTCAGAGCACCTGGAGGAAAGGAAAGTGGGACCAACAGTCCTATAAGCAGTGTTTTTCTGGCGCTCATGAGTTTCTATTTTAGTGCACGATCCCACGAAGAACCTCAGAATCTTCAAATACTTTGGGAAGTAATCTCTGTTCATAAAAAAATTACATACTTATTGCGCAGGAGAAAAGACACATTACACACAATTCAGGAGGTGTCCTAACTCCAAAATGGTTGTCATTCACAGGTCTAGTAAGAGACGCCTGGCTTTCCTACAGCCAGTGCACGTGGCCTTTCTGACTAGCTTCGTCTGCACCAGGATATTTCCTTCAGTTGTTCGCCCTGGTCACCACTGCTTCTGCCATTTTAATCCCGCAACAATTTGTACCTCTTGCTTTTCTTGAACGTTCTCCCCCTTGCTTTGCCACTGTACAGAAAGCACCAGATCTAGTTAGCAGCAGGGGGCGCTGTTAGCACATTCAGCTCTAAGGGCTAAGACAAAAAGGTCTGTGCATTCATTCATTCACTCACTCGTTTGTTCATTTCAGCAAGTCATGATTTAACATCTCTTGTGTGTTCCCCAATGAGAGGGCTGTGAGACAAACATAAGAGGTGACATTGCAGACCAAGTATGGAGACCATGCAAAATATAACTTGTTAGGTGTGAGACTGGCCTGAGTGCAAAGGATGCATGCTGTGAGGTTTGGGAGGACAGCAGGGTTCTGGGCAAGCGTACATAACCCAGGCAGAATTTGTAAGGCAGTTGGTCCACAGGGGATCCTTAAATGAGGAGGAGGATACTCAGAGGTAAAGATGAGCAGCGTCACAGACAACACAGGCAAAAGCAAAGAGTCACACATTGCTGTGAACATCAGCACAACACCCTCGACAACCAGTGTGCAGGCAAATATTACTCCTACCACTTACAGTAATCACCGTGGCTCCTGTAGGTGGTGGCTTTTACAGCCGTGATGTCACCTGGCCCTCCTCCAATCCTGTTACTTATGCTCTCAAGGTATTATCCTAACTCAACCAATGAGAAAATTAAGCCACCCGGAGGGAACGTGACTTGGTTAAGATCACACAAGCATTCACTGGTAGTAATAGATCCACAGGTAGTTTCCCTACCTGCTAATGCAGAAGGAAAGCCTAGTTTTGTGACACAGATCTTCCTGCAAGTGAGGGTTTGGGATGTAGAGCACAGAGGATAAATTTCAGCCTCTAGGGCTTCCTTTGGGTTGCTGGGAGATGGGAGGTGCTTGATGGAAAGCTAGACTGAGGTACTGGGGCTTAAACCTTGGGGAAGAGGGTGAGATCTGGGAAAGCAGAGATGAGTGGTTATATGCCTCAGTATACCAACACTAGCAAAATTTGCATAGGTGGAGTTGAAGGGGAAAAGGACAGGTGTCAAAGAGACCAATGAGGAAAACACTCCAATAACAGAAGGTGCAAGCAGGGAAGATTTGGGAGTAGTCTGGCCCAGGGGAAGAGAGATTGTATCAATGTCATTATCTATAATTGGTGGCATATGGAAATAATACAAAGCAGACTGGCTTCTAATTGGTTTTATATTGGTTTGAAATTCTCTACAGACATCATCCTTCCCATCGCCTGTCCCTAGAAAGCTCTATCCCTTGGAATCCTTTCCTCTCCACACTTGGCCAACCACTGCCAGACACACATGAGTCAGGTTGGAAGGGGTGGGACCTGGCAGTCAGAGATACAGAAGAGCCATTGAAAGGAAAAAGGAATAAGCATGGGGGGGCTACTAAAGAAAAAAAAGAAAAATAATTGAATCTGAGATGTTGAACCTAGGAAAACAATGATGCTTTTGAAGCCAATGGGTACAAAAAGGGAAAATATACATACTCTGTATGGAATGTGACCTTAGTGGGCATAAGAACTTCCAAGTGGCAACTGGACACTCAGATGAAGTATTTTAATGAAAAATATTTCCTACTATCATTATTGACTGCATGATGTTCACTTTTATCTTCACCATAAAACTTGGTAATGATCTTAAAAGGCTTTTCACAAGTAAATAAAATGAAATAAGGGGAAAATCTTCTAAATCATTAGTATTATCACTCTTTGCTTAAAACCTTTCCAGTGACATCAAAACCAATTGCAGTATTCATATGACTACAAAACTCTGCCCACTGGAGCCCCTCCTTACCTTTTCAACATACATACTGGTCCATTTTGTTCTCTGCTTCCTACCTAGTCCCTACATCTCTCTGGGCTGCCTTTCAGATGTTTCTGTTCTCTTCTGTTGGCCATCCTTTTTATTTTTTTTTTTCCTTTGATACTGGGGATTGAATCTGTGGAGTGCTGAGCTACATGCCCAGCCCTTTTATCTTGAGACAGGCTCTCTTTGAGTTGTCGGGGCTGGGCTGGAATCTGTGATCCTCCTGCCTGGGTCTCCTGAGTAGCTGGAGAGACCATTGTCGTTCTTCCAGCTTCACTAGGAAATCTGAACAGTAGGGGACTTCCCTTGGAACTGGGAGATGTTAAAACTAGAAGAGTCCTAGACCAGCATGAACAATCAGTCATCTTCCATCACGTGTCTGCTGTCATCTTGGATGTTTCTTCCCTTCTCTGACTGCCTACACTCCTAGACTGAGCTCGATCTCCCTGCTGAATAATTCTGCCCCACCCTCTGTGCCCTTCCCTGACCTGTCTCTCACTCCCACTGAGGCTGTCTCTGTCTCCTCTTCCACAGTAGCTATTTTTGTGCCACCACCACTGTCAAGAGTCCCAGTCCAAGCCACCATCATGCTTCTGCTGAACGATTTCAGTATTCTCCTAAACTTTCTCCTTACTTCCACCCTTTCCTCCTTTCAGTACATCCTTTCAGGAGTACATGTAAAACAGGAATCAGCCCATGTCCCTCCTCTGCCAAAAATATTCTTTGCCTTCACCTCCTACTACCTAAGTTATGATGGACCACAAGCTCTGAGCCAGGAGCCTCTCTCCTCTGTGTTCAGTATACTCCCCCTCCTTGATTTGATCCCATGACGCTTGCCCCCTTATTGCCCCTAGAACATGCCTAGCATGCTCCTGCCCCGGAGCCTTTGCATCTCCTGTTGCTTGTGCCTGAACTATTCTTCCCTCGGGTGACCATGTGACTCATGCGTCATCTGAAGATCAAAGTGCACATTTCAAGGGAGGTCTGCCGCAACATCTCTTTGTAGTTGAATTCTTCCAGTTGCCTCATCCACCGCCCCTCCTGGCTTAATTTTTTTCATACATTTACTATCTAACTCTATTATATTTTACCTAATTCATGTTGTTTTTTGAATGCTCCCCTGTATTTAGAAAAGAGGTTCTAGGATAGCAGTTAATCCATTTCTCCACTTTTACAGTTTATAACAGTACCTAACACAGAGAAGAGACTCCGAGGTAGTCACCAAATAAATAATCAAATGAAGCAGGCAATAAATGCAGTGGGCAGTGGACTGAGTGTTACAGTTTCTGGTCAGCCACCCAGGACTTGGGACTGTCACTGAGGAAATTACTGTCTAACTCTAGTTGTTCATTTCTCCAACTCTAAAAGGAAAGCACTGGACTCCATACTCTTGAAAGATACTCTAAACTGAGATAGTCTTGAAATCCATGAAAGTAAGAACCAGAATCCCAATTTATTGTGAAGCAGGAGACCAAAGCACAAAGCTAAGATTGACAAGGTTAAAAGGCGCATTGTGCAAGTCCCAACTGGGAAAGATGTGTACAGGAGACATGAGAATTTCCTATGTGAGGAAATGCAAACAAGGCTGGGGACTGAGCCAAGCTGATGTGGACAATTCATTGAAAGCCTAGGTTGGCCCTCACACCAAGGATAAGTTACCAGAGCATCCTGGAAAATGACATCAGGCCAAGCCGATTCCCATCTGATTGTGAAGTTCTCCACAGGTACAGTTTAGTACTAGAACTAGAACTCTCCCTGAAACCTTTCCACACACCTGCCTAAAGGCCCCAGAGTCGGTGTATTTTCACATGAGTCACCAGAGAATAGAGGGTTTAAGGGAAGACACGTAAGTTTTAGAAAGTCACACTGAGAAAATGTCAGTCTTTCCCAGAAAGAAAAGACCATGCACAAATTTCTGTCAAGTGCCATGCAGTCTCTGGTCTGAGGAAGAGCTCAGCCACCACCTCAGAGGATACATGGAGAAAGAGTGCCAGGGACTGAATTTAAAGGTGATACTTCAAGAGCTACAGCGGCCCCACCCAGGACTCAAGGGACCAGACCGGTTATTCAACTTCCCTTGTACAGCTACTGTGTGGATACAATCTTGAGCACAGTAAGGTCAGCAAGTTACCACTCCACAGTAACCAAATCTGCAGTGTTTCTGTGATTATCAGGTAGATCTCCCTCTGCCGTTGTGGTTGAATAAGATTTTGCTGTTGTCACCTTGTTTGGTGACACAGGAATGGCAAGTGTTGCAAGCGTAATTCTCACTGTTGAAATGTCTTGTTGGCAGCTTCTGGGGTGTGTGTGTGTGTGTACCATTGTCCTCAGTCTTGACAGAGCAGTTCTGGGAACTGGAGGAAGTTTCCACCTCAAGGTAGTAGTCATGGGTAGTATTTAGATCCAGTTAAAAGATATCGAACTCTTTATTTCATACTGCACTTTATATTGGCTGTTTTTGATACTCACAGTGTGGTGAGTTTGTGGAATCCAAACCACTGGTGCTACTTACACATAAGGAAAGTGGGGCTCTGAGATGTTAAGCCACATGCTTAAGACCTTATTGAGAGCAAGTTGCCGAGTCAGGACTGAAGAGCTTTTAAAATATGTCCCCCAAGAGCTAATTCTTCAAATTTTAAAATCTGAAGCAAAATCTCACTGTTGTAAAGAGCAAAACTCAAAAGATGCTAGGATTGAAGCAAGCAACAGGAATTTGGAGGCGGTCTGCTGACTCCGCCCATATCTCCCTCCGCGGTCCCCATAGAGTTCTGTGGAATATACCCCTGCGAGCCTGTGGGGGGACTCTCACTCCCTGCCATGGCGTGCTATGTCCTGAGCAGGTCCTGCTTGCCTGGATGCAGACGCTGGACTCCTTCCTCTGGATGAGCACTCGCAAGTCAGAACACAAATAGGGAACTTTCAGTTTCTTCATAGGGCACTTTGAGGTTTTTTCATAGTTTCTTCATAGTTTCCATAGATTAAGAGTGCAAGACAGCTACCATAGCCACAAGTTCAATAATGCCACACAATGAAGTGGTGAGTCCTAGTAGATTAGGACAGTCATCTAGACAGTTGTTCTCCTTTTCTAAAGAAGTGATGATATATATTTTTATACATTAATTATTGTATATTATATAAGATGTTATAGTATATGATCTATTTTATACGATTTATATGCATCAAACAGTAATTGTATCCAAAGAGGACAAGTAAAGCTCTGAGGCAGGGTTCGGGACCCCTCTGTGCTGGGCCTTACCTCCTAATCTTTGTTGGGAGGCCCCAGCATTTTAAGAGAAGGAATTAAGACAGCTAGGGTGAAAAGTGGCTATTTATAAGTGGTCTGAACTACTTAATAAGTAAAAGAGCTACTCTGGTGGCTGAGTGGAGAATTCCTGCAGTGGCACATTAAAAATTTCTTGTTATCCCTAAAGCAGCTTGTTCCTACTGCTGATGTCCCTTCCATTTCAGGCAGGAAATAAGGGGCAGGAAGGAGCAGACTTTCCAGCTGCCAGGTGTCATCTCAAAGAATTTCACCCAGGTCCACACAGGTGCGGATACCTGAGGGGCATCGCCATGCAGATAGTGCTGTCTCCGGTAATTGGATTGACATCATTGAGCAGCCTTAACAGGTTTGAATTCTTTCCATAGCTCCTGTCACCACCTAGCTAGTGGTGAAAACCCCAGGTTTGCAGCTAAGTGATTATGCAAGAGCAAATAAAAGAAACTAAAATGTCACACTCTCCAAGAGAGAGGATTTCTCCTAGGTCCTGAACAAGGCTCTAAAGGGGAAAATGCAGAGATTCCTAGGTACCTACAGTAGGGTGCAGATCCAAGGCTGGTAGAGTTATGTAATGCAAGAGCAATGGCCACTTGTCCTACCATCCCGTGGAGAGCCTAAGTCTCCTAAATGAATTGTCTCTGACCACAGCAAGACTGACCGATTCTGGAATGAATCAGAACAGACTGCTCTGTGCCTGAATGAACCTTAGTCTCCTTCACTTCTAGATCTTTCTCAAAATAGTTTTCATAGAGTGCAGTGGCTCTTCTTATTTCCCTGCTTCTTCTGAATCTATCTACTACTAATCTTCCTCACTTCAGGTGATAATTTCTTTAGGAACTTTTCTCTGGTCCCTAAGGTCTTCATTTAAAGCCCCTTAGAGTGTTTCTATCACTACTGGAACGTCACACACATCATCTTCATGCACTGATGTTTTCATCTGACTCCCTCCCTAGGCTCTGAGCTACATTAGAGTGGGGAAGACTTGCTTTCTTAGATTCATATTTGTTTTATTTCTGAGTTTTTTTGAGACAAGGTCTTGCCGTGTAGTGTAGGCTGGCCTTGAACTGGCTTATAGAGCCCAGACTGGCCTCAAATTCATGGTGATCCTCCTGCCTCAGCCTCCTGAGTTCTGGGATTATAGGCATGTGCCACCACACCTGACTCTCTTATGCTTTTACACCAATTCTACTACAGGGTCCAATCCAATGAGGACATTAAAAAGGGTGAAAGAATGAAGGAATGAATTGATGTGTCTTGACTTCTTGTAAAGTGCATGCACTCATATTCCTATATTATCATCACGTCATGCGTATGAAGAAAATAAGACCTTTTGTGACTATGTGAATTGATACTTTAATTCTCATTTTATAGATGAGGGAACAGGCCCAGAGAAAAGGACAGCAGTGGATGCGTACTTGTAACATATATGGCCTCTCCACTGTGCTAAGTACTTTCAAATCTTTATCATCCTCATCCTCCTCATAATTCCCCTTTGAGAAGCTACACTTTTAAGTGTTGTTTATTTATAAAACTTGAGTACAGCAAAATTTATACTTTTCAGAGTGTGGTTCTTTGAGTTCTAAGGAATTCACAGCGTCACGCAGCCACCACTACAACCATGACACAAAACCGTTCTCTACCCCCATTGTTTTGGAGAATTGCACATGTATGCGCACACACACGCACACAGACACAGAAACACACAGACACACACACACATGCACACACACACACACACACACACACACACACACACACCACTTATTCTCTGACAATCACTGGTTTGTTTTCCACCTGGGTAGTCTATAGAATCACATTTTTAACAAACAGAAAACCAAGGCTCACAAAATCAGAGCAACATGCCCAGGTTAAGTAGCTGCAGATTATTAGATTTTGCCCTTGAACCCTGCACTTGTAGATCTGTAAAGGTGGAAAACCTCAGTGTGGAGCCAAGGAAAACAGCAGTCACCTCTGCTTGCGTACCTCTTGCCATCCATAGAGAAAGCTCTGTCTCCAGCGCTCTGTGAGAGGCAGACCAACACACAGCCTCATTGTCAAAGGCAAAAATCCAATAGTGCTCCACTGCTGATCACTCCCCGGGTGCTGAGGGAAGACTTTGTTTCTAACCAGCAGGATAATCTGAAAACCATTACCGTCTGCAGGCAGCTCGACAGGCTATGGTGTAAGAGATTGGTCTTTTTCCAGTTACCTCAGTTATCTGCAGGAGAAGCAGGCTCTGAGAGGAGGTCACTGCTGAACATTTTCCTCCCAACTCCCCAGCTCGCCACTAGGGCCTGAGGGCCCTTTGCCAGACAAGGGCGAGACTACAGGTGAGCCTTGCTTCTACAAGTGGGTGCTGCTGCTAATTGGGTTGAAGTAATTAACCATCCTAGTTGTTCACCCGGGGAAGCCGGCCATGCTCTCAGCGAGAGCAGCCTACCTGGGCCAGCCTGCTGCAGTGAGCACAGATCTTACTGGGGATCCCAAAGCAAACAGGTTTAGAGGCAGCTTCAAAGGTGGAGAGCCGTACAGCAGCTGGGAAAAGGCCATTTCCCTGGGAGGCATTGGTTCTACAGGCTATAAGAGCTACAAAAATCATTTTATCTGCACCCTGCTTTTAGTCAGGGCAGCAGGACACTGGTGCCACTTCGGCCTAAAGATAATCTCTTTTTGAAATAGCAAAAAGACTTGTTTGAGGCTAAAGGGTAATGAAGGAGCTGGGATCTGCCCCGACATATATGAGAAGTAGCTGTGAGCTTTCTGCTTCTGGGGTGGCTCCCCTGAGCCTCCTCGGCCTCGTCCAGAGATTTCAGCCCCTTACCCTGCTCCCGTTAGAAGAGCTCTTAGAAGCAGTTCACAGTTTCTGAGGACTGATCCTTCCCTTGAGGTGCACAGCTTTTGCTACACAGTGCTCTAGGTGAAGGTGGGTCCGCTCCAGAGGGCGTCTCAGAGCAGTTTCCCACAGCAACTTCCAGACTTAGCATCTTGCATCCCGGGTGCTTGACCAGGTTCCGGTTGTAGCGCAAAACTGGAAGCGGCAAAGAATGAGAGAACGTTCACAGATGTTCACGTCAATATCTCACTGCCGGCCGCAGTTATTAACTCACTGCTGATTTTGGAAAGGGTGTTCACCTCCCATATGAACATTATCCTTCTCAGGTGTGTGACGGAGTAAGTGACACCTGTTTTACAGGGTCGTGGAGATACAACGTTAGACGCCGTCGGAGTGGAGTGTTCATTATAGTCACTCCAGTCGCCATCCTCATCGGCATCCTTCTATAGTTCGCTGCAACTACTTTTGGATGTTCCTGTAATTTACCTCCTTAGGGTGTTCTTTGCCTTTTGCCATCAGTCCTTGCTATGTAGCCCAGGATGTGGAATGTTTCAACCTACGGCAAATCTGTTGACATGTGCCCAGAGAGCCCGAGCTGCTGTACCCTAAACTGAGTTACATGCCAAGAAATATGTGGAAGGATCCACTCTCTCCCCGAGTTCTGAGTTCAGAGCCCAGGACCAGACCAGTGCTGCCAGCTCTTGGTCAATTCTTTCATATCCTACCTGGACTCTCCGGGTCCTCAGAGTTAAGATTCTGTCCTAAGAGGCAATGGATGGCAAAACAACAACAGTGCCAACATGAAAATCCAGCTCTTTTTCTTTTCTACTTCACTAACTTTCCTGAGAGAGAGAGAGAGAGAGAGAGAGAGATGTACTGAAAGTAGGTACAAAAGGCCTTCCTTGGACTCAGAGCCTTTCCAGTCTCCTTCGATCTTTGCCTGTTGAGAAAGATTTTCTTGTCATGATATCTGGTTATCAGAACAGATAGTGAGGCTCAGAATATGTGTGTTTACATCACAAAATGGGACCTAACTATCTTTTATGCCACAAGGAACTACTGGTGGAGGCGTGGCAGATGCTAGGATGGATGTGTTGCCTATTTGTTGGATTGAAATGACAGCAGGTCCCCTCATTTCACCATCGTGTGAGCTGCTTCATCTCCTGCCCGTTTTATACTTCAATGCCTTAAAAATAAGAGTGTAACTAAAATAAATATGGATAAGTTGAAGAATTAGCAAGGAATTCCCTTCATACATAGGAATCCTGGTAGCATGTTTGAAATTTAGAGTCAATGTAAGTGCCTCTCTCCACTGAATGTCCATAAAATTTTTACCACATTAATACCTGGAATTTTAGCTTTCATCTTTGGGCTCTGAGACTGCATTGACATTGAACATGAATTATTTGTGATCATATTATAAGGACTAGTAAAAATTGTTAAAACAGGGCGATTAGAAATTACGGCCCAAGGCAGTGATGGCAAACCTTTTAAAGCTCTCAGTGGTATGAAAAGCACATAGCACCACATGTCCCATAGGTTCACCACCACTGAATTAAGAGATTAATGTGAGATCTTATGTGCCCTGACTCAGAACTACTGAATCTCTCTATTCCTAAGTCACTCATCTAGTCATTTTGTCATTTTTCTTTTTCTTCCATAAAATGAAAATCATAAGTAGCCCTTTTTGATGGTATAAAGATGTAAGCTAAAAAATATAAAAAAGAATTGTTAGTAATCAAAAGCAATTTTTTTTTCTAGACGTCGGGGCTAAAAATGAAATTGTTTTGTATTTTCTTCCCATATTTTCCAGTTTTTAACAATGAAACATTTATTAATTTTATTTTATATGTATACACATACATATTTCATTAGGCTGTGCACAGTGGCATATAAAGTCCTCTGTAGTGCAACACAGAGAACGTTAGTGCTATTTAAGCATTCTTGGATCTTTTGCTTACTCTGTAAACTCTTGGGCTTCACCTCACCCTTTTCCTGGAGATTAGTTCCAAACCAGAGTCCTTCCGTCCTCCTGTAGTCATTAAAAGCCTGTGCTATCTGGGCCAGTGCGAAATGTAACTGATAGTGTAGTCACGATCCATCATAAAGGATTTCATCTCTTTTGAGATCCCGGCCTGGATGACTGAGGAGAACCAGTGGGTGAGAGCTTTGGGTGGAGGATAAAGAACTGAGTCATTCCGTTCTCACCAGATGTCAGTTGTAAGGCTGCAGCCCACCCAGTAGCCTAAGGCAGAGTCTCTTGGCCACAGCTTCCACATCTCTGGGGCCTAATGCTGACCAGCCATCCCCTCTGGCACCTTCTATGGGAAAGCTAATTAGAAAACTCATCTCTCAAGAATGCTGATGAGAGACCTTTCGCAGAGTCCAACCACAATGCCCAGAGGCTCTGTGACTCAGTGGTGGAGCTGTCTTCCAACACCCAGACCTGATCACTCTCCAGCCCAAAAAAGGAGGTGACCTCGATGGCAAAGGCCGGGCAAATTCACACGGGCCACTCAGGAGGATTAGACATGGGAGTGGCCCTTTCTGATGGTGCTCTAGAAAGTACTAGTTACACCCATGGTGCCAGGGCAAGAGGGAAGTCAACCAACTCATTTATCAATTCATTCACTTTAGAATATGTACAGTCTGCCTCTCATGTACCAAGGCCTGCGTTATTTGCCAGGAGGAAAACAAAGATGAACCAGATAGCCCTAGTGTTAGATCTAGTTACAGGGCAAGATAGAAGTTAAAATATTAAGTGTCATGTAATTACTATTAAAGAAAACCACATACAAGAAGCCATGGAATTAAAAAGCCAAACATAGCTTAGCTTGAGAGGGATAGTAAGGATTCACATGGGAGCTAAATCAGATTTCAAAGGATGAGGAGAGCTTACCAAACACTGAGAACTAACCCAATGAGAGGGCCACATGTGTATAACAGGATAAATAAGACAGAGTAAACTGCACAGCTTTTTGAAAATTTATGACATTTCCTAAAACTTCCATTTTCTACCCCACCATTCTGTAAAATTATTGGGAAATGTTTTTTGGACTGTCCAAAGGAGTCTGGCAAATTGAAAGAGAGAGAAAAGGAAACAGCAGCACTTGAGAAATTTAAGGCTCCTAAGGCTCCAGGATGTGATATCTCAGCAAAAGACTCAGGCTGAGCTGGTTCTGATTGATTCTTTCACTTCACCTGCCAACTTCATTATTTGATGTCCTGTTCTACTAGAATGCCTGAGAACCACCTTGAGCCATTTGTGCGTGCGTGTGTTTCAGTGTTGCTATTCCTCATTTTATCTTTTGTTCCTTTAAAAAATATTTTTCTAATTTCCCAGCATCCCCTGGCTGTGGGTGCGTAATGAGATGCACATTTCTCTGTTTCCCATCTTTGGGACATGATCAGCTTTGCTTTCATGCCGCTGATGCTCACCATTTCCCTTCTCGCCTGGGAGCAAAATTGTCCAAGCAGAGCCCCGGCGTTCCCCTCATTTCGCTCATTTCTGTAGTCTGAAGTGGTAAGGAAACGAGGTACAGGAGCACCCGATGAGAGGGAAAGGAGCTGGAAACTTGGGAGCCCAGAAAACCGCCCACATTCTTGGAGACAAATCTGAGCAGAGCGGGTGTGTCTTTAGGTTCACATACCATTTTGAGCACCAGTCCTTTGCACTTAAGGCTCTGAAGAGAAACTGGGGGAAACTTGAAATATAAATTCAAAATGACTCTGCTGTTTCATCACCCAGAGAAAGCAGACTTTCCACAGGAAAGGGATAGTCTTGAAGTAGATAAAGACCAGCCATGTCTTTCCAAAATATTCTCACCTCCTACCTTGCTGCACTTCTTTGAGATCCCTGGCTTCAATGCATAGTCTGTGGGAACAGACTTCAGCTTTTGTTCTTAGAGGCCAACAGGACACATGCTCATGAATTCACTGCTTTAGTGAATGTAAAGATGGCTTCACCTCCAATGCCTTTCTCCAGTCCCCAGTGACACCGCCAAACCACCATCCTGGAGTCATCACTGCGATAATGTCATCCTTCTGCTTTTAAAACTTTTTTAGCTGCCCTCAGCTTTTAAGGCAGTATTTCAGCTGATAGAACCATGCACTCAAAGTTCATAGGCTGTCATCTCACTTCCCAAATTTGGGTTGGTAATATAACTCAGTGGTACCGAGCCTGTCTGGCAAGTCCAGGGTCCTGAGTTCAATTCCTGATACCAAAAAGAAAGTAACCAAAGTTATGCTTTAAACATCCTAGCTGTTCCTTGAGTACACATCTGCCAGTGGTTTTCTATTTGATGTATAGATTTAATCCAATTAAAGTTCTTGGGGATCTAGTATTAAACACCTGCCCAACTGCTCCCTACAGACTCATTTGTTCTTTTTGGCTTGGATTGGACTTCTTCTGAATCTCCAAAATGAAAAAAAAAAGTGTGTAATGACTGGCTCAATTTCCTTGAGGTTCTATAACCCAAACTAACTCCTCCATCCTTCAGTAGAAGGCTTATAATATTTTATTTGTAATTCTCCTTAGGCTAGTTGGAATTTCTTTCTCTCTTAGTACTACTAAAATTTTCCTCTGTAAGAACAGAACTCACATAAAGGCAGAGACTTTGGTATCTGTTTTATTTAATCAGATATCCTAAGTACCGGGAACAGTGACTGGCAGGTGCTGGATAGCACACAAATACTGATTGAATAAACTAATCTGATTAACTTTCAATTCATATTTCTTGAGCATCTACCCTATGCCAGGCACCAGGGTAAAGTTGTCCCCAGGCTCCAGGCATCCCTCATCTTTCTCCTTACACTGTGTGTTTGCTGAAGGAATGGAGATGCACAATACACTTACCACATTTGTTCAGTAAATTAAATCATGAATGAATGAATCCCTTTATGCAGTAGATTGATAACTGGTGGTTAACTTATAACCCACAGCTGAACTCAGTAAGCATGGTGCTGGGTGTGGGAGTCCCACCTGGGAACTGTTGCCAGCAGCATAAGAGGCAGACTTAGGGAAGAAGAGAGGCTTTTGGGAAGTAAGAAGGTTGTTGGGAGCTGAGGGAGGCTGTCGGGAGCTGGTAGAAGCTGTAAGGAGGTGTTGGTTCTGTTGGAGGAGCTCGTCATGCTGGCTGTCCTGATGAACTCGACTGTTTTCATCCTTCAAGGAGCTTAGGGCTTTGTTGGCACTGAGAATAGCATTGGTTCACATTGAACGAGCTCTGGTCCTCACTCTGAGCATCACCTCCTGGTTTCAGAGGGAAGAAGATGCACAGCTCAGTCTTGTGAAGAAGCATGCTGCATTGGCTTCCCTGGTGGGAACTCGGCCATCTTGACCATCAGAGGAGCTCGGACCTCACTGGTGCTGAAGATGGCTGTGGTACCTTTCAGGGAAGCCCTGGTTCTTCTGAGCATTGCTTCCTGGCTCCAGTGCAGATCCCTCAACCTGCGAGCACAGATCCTTCATCCCGCTGGCACAGACTTCCTAGGTTCCACCACTGACCTTTGGGCCTTCGGAGTGGACCCGTGAAACAGGCCTGCATGAAACATTGTTATAGGCTCTGCACCTCAGTTGGATTTGTGGGAGGCACTGTTATGACCTCTAGTCATGAGCTGGACTCATGCAGGACATTTCCATGAGATTCAGGCCCTCAGCTAGATTCCTTGGTCTTAGTGTGTGGACAGATTTTCTGTACTCTCTTATACATCATTTTTTGGGTGACATTATAAATAATCATATAAAATATGTGTCCTGTATTACATTGTTCTCCATTGCAAAATAAGCCCCAAACGGACACACTTTATAAATGACTAACTCCTCCTAATATACTTTTGTTCATGGATAACTGCCTTCTTTCTGTGACTTTGCTTCAGATTCCTTCAACAAGGACTTGTGTTGTATTTGGATGAAAAAGCCAATGTGACATACCTATGCTACCTTTGTTACTGCAAACACTTCTTGAGTACTCTAAGAATATATTTCATTGTTTATTATGGAGTTAAAAGTGCAAGTGGTAAGAAGTGATCAGAAGGGAAATAATTAAATTAAATAAATACAAAAACTCAAACTCTCACGTACATCACCCCTGCAATTGTACTTCTAAGCCCTTTTGTTTGCATACTAGATATGTATTCTACTTATAATTGGCCGATAATTTGCGCTACTTGAATATCCTGAATATGTACTAGAAAACTCGCTTCTCACTAGAGAGAATTAACATTCCAATTTGGGATGCTGCTGTTTAGCCCATTTTTACATTGATGCAGTGACAATAGAGTATTTGCCACATTCATGAAAATTATAAATAGTCATTGTGTTTCAAGTAACTATTGGAGACATTTATAAGGTGACATTCAGGTTGATTTTCCTCTCTGTTGTAAATTAGCTTAGTTCCAAATACAAAGCAGAACCTGAGAATGTACTTAATTGTCAACTAATTGATAATTAAATTCATTTATTGAATGAATGAATGTTTATTTATATCTTGCAGTATGATGTAGAATTTGCTTCATTTTATAATAATACAAAATCAGATCTATCAATTGTGATTCTGATGTCTTCACAGTCTAGTAGATAAAATATGCTTATAATGAATTAGTTGAAAGTCACATGAAACAAGTATATCAAATATTTACAAGTAAAATTTAAATCTATAAATCAAATTATGAGCATAGATATAAACATCCCCAAGAAATGATTAGCAAATTGAATACATGACATACAGGTATGAAATAAATTATATACCACAGATAATTAGGATTTATTACAAGTAGCCAAGAGTTTCTTAACATTGCACAAATCTATCATGTCAATAGGCTAAAGAAGAAAAAATTTATATGCTCCTATCTCTTAAGAGATGCGGAAAAAGCATTTGACAAACTCTAACACCTATTAATGATTAAAACTCTCAAAAAACCTGGAAATAGGTGGGTGTAGAGCCTGCTCAAAGGCCCTGGAACTTGTATTTGACCAACATGTGCCCTGGCTGACAGATAGGGAGCTACAGAGTTTCCTGTTTATCCTGCTGGGTTTATGTGTTGCTTTGTTTTGTTTTCTATCCCTGTATTTCTTCCCTTTGTGATGGGAATGTTTACTCTGTGCCATTGTACCTTGAAATTCTGTGACTTATTTTTTATTTTTACAGAGATTCACAGCTAAGAGTTTGCCTTAAATCTGAGAAAAGATTCGGACTTGGACTTTTGAAGGTTGCTGGAACTACTGAGACATTGGAGAAGTAAATACTGTGTTCTTGTTCATGTACAGGATAGTTGTAACATGTTAGGCAGAATTACTAACAACTTGTGATTATGTTTATTTGGAGGTCAAGTGGGGTTTAAGGAGATGTGTTTGCCTATAAAGTTGATAAGGGATAGAATGTTGCAGTGAAGCATGATTGTGCCGAGTTACTGGCCTTGGAACTGCCATGGTGATTGGTGAGACAGGCTTCTGGTGCATATGGCTGGGTGGTGGAGGCATGACCTTGGAGGTCTATACCTTCTCCTTCACATAGTCCTGTCTGGCACAAGTCCTCTGCTCTGCTCCCTGGTCACCATGAACTGAGCATCTTCACTCTGCTATGCCCTTCCACCTTAATGCTTCTGCCTGGGAACCAGCCAACCATGAACTGACCCTCCTGAAACTGTGAACCAAATTCGACCCTTCCTCCTTCAAGTTGGGGGTTGAATATTAAGTCACAATATTGGAAAGGTTGACTGATAGAGAAAGACTCAGCAAAGTTTTACTTTTCTGCTTGATGTATACACTCAATACAAATCCAACCCAAATCTCAATAACTTATTAGGTAGAGAACCCCAAGCTTTTCCTATAGTTTATACAAAGTGGAAAATGACCCAGAAAAGCTTTCAAATGATTGAAAAAGAAGATAAGTGTTCAAGGACTTTCATTACCCAGGTTCAAGACTTACTATGAAGTTACATTGTGAAAGATAGTATAATATGACAACCGAAATGCCAAACAGTAGAAAAACTAAAAAGCCTAGAAGTAGATCTATGGAAATATACGTAAATTATTTTTAACAAAAGGTAGAAAAGTTAAATTTTAACAATATGTTATCAAATAGTGAACTTTTCACAAAGTCACCTAAACATCTACACACAAAAACATTAAAAAAATCTAGACACAAATTTTATATCTTTTATAAAAATTAACTTAGAAAGAGTCATATACCCAAAATAAAATGAAAAATTGTCAAACTCCTGGAAAAAGATAACATAAGGAAAAACTAGTGTACCTTTAGTTTAGTAATGACTTTTCAAGTAAAATACTTTTTGATGTTATATACACACATAAGAAAACATTAGTTGCCAGGCATGGTGGTGCATGCCTGTAATCCCAGCACCTGAGGGGCTGAGGCAGGAGGATTTCTGTGAGTTTGAGACCAACTTTGGCTACAAAGTAAGCTTAAGGCCTACTTGAACTGCATAATGAGACCTTGTCTCAAAAAGCCAAAAGTATCAGTTATGTTATAATTCATTATAATTAAAAATTATTCTGTAAAGAAAGGGTCCAGAGTATGAAATAGCTAGCCACAGAGTTGAACAAATATTTTTACAAGATATGTCTTATAAAATAATAGTACCTAAACTATGAAAACAACTCAACAATAAGATAAAAAAGAACCCAAATTAAAAATGGGCAAAATATATGAGCAGTCGTTTCACCAAAGAAGATTACAGATAGCCTATAGTCATAAACCTTGCAAACATTATTCCTCTTAGAAAGTTAAAAGTTGAAGCAACTATTGAAATAGCTAAAAATAAAAACACTAACAACAACACAAATTATTGGTGATAAAGTGAAACAACATGAACTCTTATTCATTGTTGCTGAGGATAAAAAATGATACAGTTACTCTGACAGACAGTTTGGCATTTATTATTTTTTTAAATGAACACATTCTTCCTATGATCCAACAATCATGCAGTTATAATTTATTCAAATAAGCTGAAAGCTTATGTCTATACAGAAGCTTGCCTATACATATTTACCATTACTTAATGTATAACTTCCTAAA
The DNA here is from genome assembly GCA_004027595.1 of Dinomys branickii. Classification (NCBI taxonomy): domain Eukaryota; kingdom Metazoa; phylum Chordata; class Mammalia; order Rodentia; family Dinomyidae; genus Dinomys; species Dinomys branickii. The sequence goes on along the minus strand of PVLD010015218.1, from coordinate 31,906 downwards.
TGTGGAAACAACCAAGATGTCCCTCAGTGGCAGAAAGGTTAAATACATTGTGCTGCTTCCATACAGTGGAGTACTGCTTGGTGTTAAAAAAGAAGCCTCAAGCCATGAGAGACATTTGAAAACTTTCGTTGATTTTACTACGTGAAAAACCCCATCTGCAGCAGGTATACTCTGTATAATCAGCCTTATTACATCTAGGAAGGGGCAAATCTCTGGAGACACAAGATGACCAGCAGCGGAAGGTAGGGATGAATAGGTGGAGCACCCAGAATGTTAGGCCCATGAAATTACTCCACGCTGATACTGTAGCAGCGGATCCATATTAATATGCACTGTCTAAACCTGTTGAACAAACAGTACAAAGGTTTAACCCTAATGCGGATTATGGAACTTGATTAATAATATAATACCAGCAGGCTAATTGTAACAAATGTAAAAAAGTAACCCAATGTATTAGTAATAAAAAAGGAAATTAGAGAACGCAGTGGTGAGATATATATGGAGATTCTGTACTTCTGATGAATGTTTTCCTGTAATGCTTAACCTGTTAAAGAATGTTTATAAAAGTTTTAAACCACTTGGGTAAGAGGGACAGGAATTTTACTCTGACAAATCTAAGGGAAAAATAGAAGTTGAAATCTATAAATTAAATTGCTTATTACATTTTCATGTTTAGCATAAAAATTCTCTGCTGTTATGAAAATAATCCTGTGTGTTATTTTTGTTATAGATAAGAAGCTGCGCTTTTCTGACTGGAAAAAGTATCCTCTGCCAATGTTACATCAAACGACCTTTAGTATCACTTTGTGTTATGGAATCTGTGAAACAACCAAACGTTATACATTGTGCCTCAGTGGCAGACAGTGGAGGTGATAAAGAGCAATGGTATTGATGAATGGGTTGAAAATGTCATTTCTGCCAATGTTGAGACATGAGGTTTCTCAGCGGGAGAGTCATAACTCTATAGATGGTATGATCCATTACTGTACTTTCAATTCAACTAGATGTCACTGGGTGAACATTTTGTGGACAATTAAAATGTCCAAGGGAATCAGAAATGAGTCAGATCTTATCCTCCTTGTGAGCTCAAAACGTAGTCATGAACACCTGCAGGGTAGAAGCATTAAGTCTGATAAATTGGTTAACCCTCAACAGCTTAAGGAGACTAAAATAATTTCCAGAAAGGAGGAATCTAGAAGGCATCCTGGAGGAGCCAATGATTAAGTCTGATTCAAGAAAAAAGGGCAAGTTTCTAAGTTAGGAGTACAGAGGGAAAAACTGTAGGAAAGGGGAGGCTTGGAAGTACAGCCAGTGAGAAGGTCACACAGACCCGAAGGAAAGGAGCTGATGAGAGGGGGTTTGTAAGAACTGTGCTCTAGTTGCATCTGAAAAGATAGCATATAAATTTTGAAGTCACACATAGAACTCCAGGGCTGACTGGCTGAATTCATATTCCTAATAAATGTATGTTAGCCCGAACTTTAAAGCTGGATTAATTTCTCCAATAAAAATGTACGATAGGAGAGCAAAAGTAGGTTGAAGAATAAAACCTGATCGTACAAAATTCTTTCTGGAAACACAAAAAGCTATTTTCAGAATAGAAGAGATTAAGAAAAGACAGAGAATGAGAAATGTATTCTAGAAGCAAGAGAGGAATGCCAGATCTTTGGTTCAATAAAGTATCTGTATGAAACTGTGTAAAGGTGGATTTGAATGAATTTTGACTCTAATCCATTCCATATGCAAATCCTAAAATGTCAACACTATAATAATATCTCCCATGGCACCATAGATGACACAATTATCTCAGAAAATTTCTGAAGATCCTTAACAGTATCATAGTTTTAGGAGCTGTTCCTCTGCCTCATAATCTGATATTAGTATATGTGCCTACATATGTATATTTGTCTATCTGTGTGCCTCTACTCACACTTTAACATAAATTATCCAGCGAAAATCTTTGAGAGAGATTGTTAGGCCCCATTTTCACAGAAGAGAAAATCTGAAATTATGGGACTTGAATTACACATACCAGTGATGAGAATAAGCCACAGTTTTCCTTGCATAATCCAATACATCAGCTACATCAAACCAACATGACCTTGAGCAAAAGGGATCCCAACACAGGGGGCCCTGACTTACAGGTCTTGTTACATTTGGATCTCATTAAGAGACAGAATAACCAGATAGTATTTCAAGTACTTATTGAGCACCTAGGTTTGCAGATAACAAGAACATAATCTAATTTATAATAACTTTATAGTTTGGAAAGTTCTTTCTTCATTTTAATATGACATTGCCACCTACTTACACCACACTGAGTCAGCATTACCACTTTGATTTTACAGATGTGGGAAATGAAAAATAAATCTGTAAAATAAAATAAATATGTAATATAGATGAATCAAAGCTACATGAAAATACAGCTCTTCGTCTTCCTGGTGTGGAATTAAATTTACAGAAGGTAAGGAAAAGAAGGTGCCACTACTTGATGTTGCAGTGAGGACCACCGGTGCTGGTGGTATTGCTTTGGAAGTGATTCCAAACTGACAGAATGAGTGGAGAAGTAAATCAGCGAAATTGATCATGGAATGTGGGTAAATATTAGGTGGCTTGGATCAAGTTACAGCTGCAAACACTTTTGAAGCTATCAGAAGTCCAAGGCAGACAAAGATTCCTATCCAGTCATTTTAATCCAATATTCTTCCTCAGGTAAGTGGTGTTTTTAAATTTCAAGATGATTAGGCACTGATCTCTACCAAAAACAAATGCCTGCCTCCTTTACACCAAAATTAATATTTCATGAGATAAGGGACCATATCTAGACTGGTGCCTGAATAATGTGATTCTTTTTCAGGATTAGTAGTACGTAGAGGAGTGTCCCCTGAATAAGTGAAGTGAGATAACACCGTTCTTATCATGGCATTGGTAACACATCTCGTCTCTCTACCATCTTCTATTACTGTCAGCATTCTGGAAAAGTGAGTCAATGTTACCTGCAGGGGAGAGGAACTAAGTGGTTGGTAAGGCTGATGACATGTGGTGTGACTAAGTATTCCCAGAAATGAAGGGTTGATCTTCTTCCCTGCGGCAAACGACTGTGTGGCAGCTGTTTTCCAGAGGCTCCCCTGATCTGGCTGCCAATTTCCTTAATCCAAGGCCAGTTAGAACCTATGTTGGAGGACAATAAGAAAATGGTCTTCTTGGCAGCTTTTCTCAAACTTTACTGATTTATGAGGAGGGTGGAATTGAGGGCAGAGAATCTAATGAACCAATGTTAAGACAGGGATTTTTTTTTTTAAAGGTTGGTGATTTCTAATGAAATGGAGCTGAATGTAAGGATTTTTTTAATCTCCTGGTGCTTGCAGCTGGCAGCACATGACCATCATATGGGAAGATTTCAGAAGACTATTCATGTCTTAGCTTTGAAATTTTCAAAGAGCTTCAGTTTCTAATATGAAAAAGAGTTTGAGAACCACTAATCTTATAAATACCCTTTTATTTGGGAGATTTGATTTCCAAGGTCTTTTCACTTCTGTTATCCTCCTTATTTCCAGAGCCACTTCCTGCCCTGGTCTAGGCGGGGATTCTGTCCTCCATTTTATTGAAGATACCAGTTCAGCAGCCAGTGTCCTTGTTCCATTTCAACACCTTCTCCCGTTTAATAGCCAATGTTTTTCTTGGGATGAAGGAAGGGTGAACGGTAGACAGACGGAGAGCTTCAGGCGGAGACCATGATGACGTGAAAGCTGATCACTGTGAGGAACACTTGAACTCTGAAGCCATTTTACTGTCTGTCTGGTCAAGTATTCTGCATTACAAAAATAAAATCTGATAGAGAATTGTTTTTGAGGATCACCTGCATTAAAATCTCCTAGGGGTCTTGTGAAAATGCAGATTCTCATCCCCAACCCAGGAGAATCTGGTACGGCCAGTCAGAGGTGGAACCTGTGAGTTTGCATGTTACAGTGCCCAGGGCGATCCCTGTGCCTACTCAGATCAGAGGACCACAGCTCAGTGCAGTTCTTGGTGCCGCCCCTTGCTCCAGTTCCTATTACACTTTGCACTGAGATTTGGAAGAAAGATCCTAAGATCCATTAAATGCTTTTTATCAATTCTTTTCCAAAAAGAGAACCTGGGAGATTCCTCCAAATCTCATAGCTGAGGCATTGGAAAAATTTCTTCTAGAATTTCACAATGCTTGAGTTTTTCTGGCAGGCAAACAGCAAAAGCAGAACTTCAAAATATTTACATAAGCACTGGCTATGTACACTGGAGATAAATGCTTATTATGTCATTATATATAACCATCAATACTGTTTTCTATTTGTTGCAGAAAAATATCATGGGAGACAAGAGGAAAGAGCGTTGATTGAATTTAGTGTCAGAAGAAAGTGACTGGGTCCCACCAGTGATTATCCAGGTGATGTTGGATTATCATCTCAGCTCTCATTGTGCTCAATTCTAAGTATTATCACTGCCTCTGTGTTGAGGTAATAGGACTATTTTCAGTTTCAAATGATATACTCAGTATGAAAGAGCCTTACAAACTAGTTCTGCGCAAGTAGAATTGTTTCACAACAGTGAATCATAAATAGAATTGTTGGGTAAAAAGTTCTAATGTATATGCCATGATTTGTTTGATCCATGTCTCATACACACACACACACACACACACACACACACGATATATCAAAATACACAATGAGTTAAACATTTATTAAAATCAAGGACATGTTACCATCTATCCCCCAAATTACTCCCCTTTAGTTCAAACACACTTATCTCACCATTCTCACTTTGTGTCCTCTAGAAACGCTCTTTCTTGGGTGCATTTATGAGGTAATCCAAAAGATGATAAATGCTGTTGCCAAGCACCATCCAATGGAAAAACATGCCATAAAAACATTCACCTTACTCACTTGGTCTTGTTCTGTGAGGCTTCTGACTCTTCTCTAAAGTCAGAATGCCTATAAGCAGTAGCCATTTTAATTTTTCAGGATATCGAGGCAGCCATGACAGCACACTTAAAAGAGTCTAAAGGAAAAGAACTTACAGAAGTGCTTCAGAAAGCACAAAGAATCATGGGATAAGTGTGTTTAAAGTAAGGATAACTATGTTGAGGAGTAATAATGGCCATTGTCTTTTACTCTAATAATTTTTTTAAAATTTCAATTATTTATTATATTTTCCAATCACACATGCTGTATGTAGTTGTATTATATATAGTAGGTGGAGCTTATGAAATTTTAAGTTATTTTTAGTTAATACACTGTTTATCTGATATTTACATCCAGAAGTACCTAGGATGATGGAAAGAGAATCATTAATTACAAAACTAAGTCACTAAGTTGAGAGAGTCCCTTGAATCTAAAGAAGTTGCATGAAATGATCCCAAAACTGTATGTAGAGAAAAAGGCCCTAATATTAAAGGTGGTATCTCTGGCAGAATATGGATCCTAGCATCTGATTAGCACTTTCAGTTCAACAGCGTCCTGAACCGGGGGTGGGGACGCTTTGGCAGAGAGGAGGGGCATGGGGGGGGGAAGCAAAGGGAGGAATGTAACACTGAGGGAAAATAATGAAGGCATGTCATTTATATGCACTGATGCACCAAAATGAAGCCCATTCATTTGTGCATAAAAATTTGTACTAATATAGTTGAAAAATCTTTTGTTAACTATTACAAGATAGTCACCAAAAGTTTTCCACCTCGAAACACTTGAAGGGAAATAATTGTTTTTAGTCTTCAATTCAGCTGCCTGTGTGCTGAGAAGCCCCCTGTATCTGTCCAGCCGCCATGAGGAGACTGCTTTCTTTGCTGATTTCAACAGAGAGGTTTAAGCAAAATGGTTGTATGCTTTGCGTTTCATTTTGTTGGACAAGGAGGGAATAATTGAGTTCCTAAATAATGTAGAGGCAATTGGATGTTCTAGAAAAAAATGTATAAAAATCATCAATATTAGAGAGTTAAAGTTCAAGCTCAAAACATCATTCGACAAACAAAATGAACCACCCAGTGAACTTTCCTATACATAAATATTTACCTGTATCTTTGATAAGATCACCTAGTAGATTCTAGGACATAAAAATTCCAGGTCAAAGGATGTGGTCATTTTAAAACTCTTTGAACATGTTAGCCAGCTAATTTCCTGCAAGATTATAGCAATTTACATTTCTATCAAAATGAATAAAAGGCCCACTTGACCTTACCTGTAGTACAGTTTGTTATCAATTAATAAGATGGAGCCAAAGTAATAGTTTTATTCAAACCTTCTTTTATAATCAGTTCAAAGTGGGTCAGATTCTCTTTTGCCATTGTGTATAAACTTAGTTTCAACTTCCATTGGATGTCCTTCATCAAGTTGAAGAAATAGCTTTGAATTTCTATTTTGATGAAAGTTGTCATTAAATGATGAATAGTACTGAATTTTGTCAAAGCTATGCTTATGCATTTATGCAAATGATGATCTCATAGTTATTGTTTATATTATGGATCCCATTGACTAAAATCTCTAATTGTCAATCACTCTTACCTTTCTGGAATAAACCCAATCTTGTGTGTTGTATTATTATTTCTATATATAATAATATATATACATATATTATATATATTATTACTGGGTTCAGCCTGCTAATATTTTGATAGTAATATTTTGTGTTTGTCTTCCTAAAGAACATTGGGTTTTCTGATTCTTTTCTGATAATGTTTCCTTCTAGTTTTCAAAGCAGTGTAATGGCTCATAAAATAAAGTGGTAAGGCCCTCATATTTCATGCAAGAGTTTGTGTAGCATTATTTTGACTATTTAAAATTATGTTAGCTAGAATTCACTAAAGAAGCCATTTTAAATTGGTTTTATGTGGACAAAACTTTTAAGTTGTGGTTTCAGTTGCTCTCTCAGTTGTTCTAATAGTCATAGACCTATTTCATTGTCACTGGCTTTGGCACTTTGTGTCAGCTCATTGGTGATAATTGTCCATGTCATTAATGAAATGCGTTAACTCGTAGAAACACATAGGTCTGCAAGTATTTTCTCTGTAAGCAGCCATCTGTACTTTAAACTAAACATGAGTTCAGACTGGTGTCTCCAGAGAGAATCCATTACCAGGTGGACAGTTTTAGCCTTTTTCTTCTTGCTTCCCTGCAAATTCCTACTCTAATAGTGAGAAAGCTAACTCCTAGTCTCTGCTGTCCAGGCAGTAATTGCTCAGTTCCAGTCTGCATGTGCAGTGCTACCACAACTGGTAACTCTACCTTCCTTGGAAACAACTTTATCAATGAGAGTAGAGTGCCTTTGTATAGTGTATTTCCTTTAAATTTTATACAGTTTTATACAGTCAAGTAATTTGCAAAGTTTATTGACTGAAGCACCTTCTCCCCTAAACCTTTGAATGAGATTGTTTCATATCTTTGTTACACAGTCAGATTTTCTTGTTACAGTCTGCACCTTTCCTCTTCAATCTCCCAACTTCATAAATGATTTTTAAACATACATTCAGCTTTATATTTTGGGTCAGTAAATTTCTGTAGATTTTGATAAATGCAGGAAGTCATGTATATATCAGTAGGTTTTGTACAGGATCGGTTCATCGCTCTAAAAATCACCTGTGATTCCCTATTCAATCATCTTCCGCTTAAACTTTGCAACCACTGTGGTTTTCATTCTCTCTATATAGTTTTGCTCTTTCCAAAATGTTATGTATTTGAAATCGTGAAATTGTAGCCCTTTCAGCCTGGTTTCTTTCACATGGATATCATGGATAGCATTTAATCCTCTCCTAAATGTTTTTGTCTTGAGAGTTTCCTTATATTTACTAATGAATATTATTCTATTGAATGAGTGTATCACAATTCATGTATCTCTTCATGTACTTAAGAACATTTTTGTTGCTCCCAGGCTTGAGGATTTTAAATAAACCTGTTATAAACATTTGTGCACGGACTTCAGTGTACATTTTGGTGTATTCTTCTAATCAGTTAGGAGTAGGATTTCTGTGTCAGATATGACTAGATTTGCTTTTGTAAGAATCTGGTAAAAATATTCCAAATTGAATGTATTATTTTGCATAACCACTGGTAATAAATAAAATTTCCTGTTTTTATGCTTTTGCACTATTAATTGGTGCTGCAAATAATATATTTTGCTTTAATTTTTATTCGTTCTAATAGATGTTTAGTGGTACCTCATTGCTTTCATTTTCAGATTCCTAATGATGAGGACTATGGAGCATATTTTCGTATTTATTTGTCGTGTCTCTTCCTGAGGCAGTGTTCGTTCAGATCCTGTTCTCATTCGTGTTGGGCTCTTTGTTTTCCCGGTGTCGACTCTTTTAGAGGTCCCTCTACATTTTGGATACGGATGCTTTTTCAGATAAGGGTTTTGAAAACATTTTATCTGAATCTGTGACTTGTGCTTTTGCTCTGAACATTGTGTTCAGCAGACAAGTCTTGCGCTTTTTAGAAAGTTCATTGCTTTGAACTTTTTTGAAATTTCACAGGTGGCACATCTAAAAACTCACCACATACTTTGCTGTCACTGTTGAAATGACTTCATACCTTTCTCAGTTGCCTATATTTGCATGAATCTATGTCTGCCCTCTCTATTCCACCTCACTAATTTTATTCTTGTAAGCGTATTCTTTCTTTTTTAGTGCTGTGCTGGGGATCAAACCCAAGGTTTTGAGATGGCAGACAAAGAGTCTACAAATAAGCCACATTCCTGACTTATTATTTTTTTTTGAGTAATGTTAACTAGTCTACGCCTTTAGGTTTTAAATGTATACTTGAGAATCATTTTGTTAATAGCTCGCTAGAAAATATTTTTTCTGGGATTTAATTGGATTTGAATATCTATCCATCTTATCTATCATCTATCTCTGTCTGTTCAGATTTTTTCTCTCCACGGGTGCTTTGTAGGACCTTTCATGGAGTCTGTCATCTCGTTGGGGTTATCAAGTGTGTAGCATAGATTTGTCAGAGCGTTCCATAGCTATACAATTAATATCCAGGAGGTTAGAGATGACGGCGTCCTTCTTGTTTCTGCTATTGGTAGCTTGTACAGCCTCTCATTTTCTTCCTTGTTTTCCTGGCTACAGTTTTATCAGTCTTATTCATTTTTAACAATGAACACATTTCTGATCTAATTTTATCTGTTGTTTTTCTGCCTTGAATTTTGTTCATTTTGGCTACCTACCAATCTTGAAAAGTTTTCTTTTTAATTTCAAAATATTTTCAAATTTAAGTTAACTTTATTTTTCACCCATGTATTATTTAAAAGTGTATTATTTAATCTTCAAATATGTGGATAATTTTTACCTAACGTTTTTGGATTTGTTGTTTAATTCTGCTGTGCTTGAGAGCACATTTCATATAACTTGTATTCATTTAAATTTGTAAAAGTGCGTTTCATGGCCACTGACCTGGTCTTTCTTGGTGAATAGTCTATGTGTGCTTAAGAAGCATGTGCATTCTGTTGTTTTCGGATGAAGCATTCTGTAAAAGTCTGTTGGGTTGCACTGACTGGTCATGCCGTTCAGGTCAACTTTATCCATATCAAGTTTCTGACTTTTGGATTTCTCCATTATCAAAAGAGTAATGTTGAAATCTCTGTAGCTAGAATAGATTTTTTTGCATCTATTAACATTTTTTAATGGTGTACAATGAAGGGCATACAGATTAAAAATTGTTACATTTTCTCAGCTATCAACCCTTTTATCATTAACTGTTACTTCTCATACTTCCTAATGATGATTCTTCTGAAGTGTGCTTTGTATGAAATAAAGATGGCTCTGTTAGCTTTCCTTTATTTATGTATTTATTTATTTTGGGTACTGGGAATTGAACTCAGAACCTTGTGCCTGGTGCTTGTACCACCGAGTTATATCCCAGGCCCCCTTTCTTTTGACTATAGTTGGCATGGTATGTCTTTACTTTCAGCCCAAGTTTTTATATTTAAGGTCTTTCATAAACAACACATACTTACACTTACCTTGCTTTTTTTTTTTCACTCTGACCTTGCTTTTTTCACTGTATTTTTTCTTTCTTGGTGTATTTAGACCATTCATATGTAAACTGACCATTGATATATTTGGGTTGTAATCAATCATGTGTCTCAGAGTTTCTCCTTTGGTGTACTTACTCTGTTTTGTTCCCTTCTGTCTAACTTTTCCGGTTAATTATTGTGTATGATTTTCTTTATCTTCTCTCAATATAGCAATTATAATAATTTTAAATTCTTTACTGGTTTCCAATATTATTTCAAATTAAATAAAGCCCATTTTTTAAAAAAAACTGTACCACTTCATATATGGTGCAGAATTATTATAATACAGGATTCTTAATTCCTCTCTCTAATTTCTAATAAGGTTTGCACCCAAGCCATACCATTACAATTATTGATTTAATCACTTACATTTTATATTAAAAATAATGAAAATGTTAAGATTGTATTTTAAATTTGTTTTGTCTATATATTCTTCCTTTTGAGAAATGTTTGGGCAAATGTACTTTGATGCTCATCTGTGCCTAGAAAGTTGGTTGTCAGAGATTTTAAAATTAAACACATTTGAAAATGCCACACATCAGATGATTCAGATTTACTCTTGTTTTCTTATGTCTGTTTTGGGGAATTATGTTTCACAATGAGTTTGTTCATTTCATTTGCCCACTGACAGGTGAAAAGTGTTCTTAACATTTTCTTAATGCTACAATATCCACATTAACAATGAAGTGTACATTGACTTCCTACTATGAGTAGTTTATACGCTTTTATTTTCCTGATCACACTTTCTAAAGATTCACTCATTCCATTATTATTTCAGTAAGCAATTCTTTCCTTTTCAATACACTCTGTTATACTTTTGTTCTTTATGTATTAATTTGTGCTCTTATTTTCTGTCTTCTGTTTTCTTGGTGTTTACTTTGATGTTGTTTTCCTAATGTCTTAAAATGAACACTTTAATCATGAAATAAAGCAATTCTTTTCCAGCACAGGTTTGTACAGTAGAAGCTTCTTTTTGTCAAGTTTAGCTGCATATCAACAGTTTTACTATGACATATTGTCATTTGCATGCCATTCAAAATATTTGGCAATGTATATTAGGACGTATTTATTGATGCATGGGTTACTTTAAAAATATACTAGTTAACATTCAAATATTAGATTTTCAGTTACTTTTATAAATATACTATATAGTATATTTTTTCCAAAGAGCAGAATCTGATTATTTTTGTACTTTAAAGCATTAAGATCAAATTTGTTAATTACCTGGATCAAACATTCTGCGCTTACGCTGATTTGGCTGTCTGTTTCATCAGTTATTTAGAGAAGTTTTAAGTTTCATTTATTGTTTGTGTGTTTTTTATTCTCTTTATATACTGAGATTGTGATTTGAGGTAAAAACCTTCATAACTATGACATTTTGTTTCCTATTATTTCTCATAATATTTTTCATTTTAAGACTTGTTTTCTCTGAAATAGTTGGAGAGATACATTTTGATCAATATTTGTGTATTGTGTCTTTGTCCTTTTCTTTTTAATCTCTCCACCTCTTTATGTTTAAACTATGACTCACAAATTTAACATGCATTTTTATTTTTACCGAATCCAAAATATGTAGTCTGCTTACAGATAATTCATCACTGATATTTTCATGTTTGAGTTCAACATCTCACTGTCTGTTTTTTGTTGGCCCCATCCGTCACCCCTTTTCTCCTCCTTCTTATTGCCTTACTTTCCGTCAAACATTTTTACACTTACCATGCTGATGTCCTAGTATCTTGTCATCTATCAACTGACTCTCTCTTGTTTTAGCGCTTACCTCAAGTTTGACAGCATTTTTTCTTGTTTCAGTGTCTAATGTACAACAATGTTTGTTCATTTCTCAGAAAGTACATTGATTTCAGGGTTTTTAAATTGCATTTAATGGATTCAGGCTTTTTTGTTATTATGGTCAAGTATTTAAAAGTACACATGGTTTAAACTTCACAGTGTATTACCATTATTGCTTAAAACTATCGGTATTAATTGCTATTTATTCACATATTTGCTTTTTCTTGTAGATATTTTTCACATTTCATTTCTTTCTACCATAATAGCCTTCCAGTATTTCTGTTTAAGATCATTCCCTCGTGTCCAAAGGAAACCATCCGTTACATCTTCTGGTGAGATGTTGCCACTGAGCTTTCTCACTACTCATCAGAAAAAAGATTTTAAACCATATTTTCATAGGTGTTTTGCTTTTCAGTATTGTAATATCATCAGTGTGTCATCTACTGAATGCCATCATTGGCTTTGAAAAGGTATCAGTTTTTTTTTATCGCTTCCCTGAAAAAACAAGTCCACTTTATTGGATGCTTTGAATATTTATTTTTCACCCTTTGTTTAGTAATTTTTCTCTAGTGAGTCTAAAGGTATTGTTTATATCTATTCTAACTGAGGTACATAGACATTTTAAAATTTTTAATTAACTTCTCTTGTCTCTATTTTTCTGTATGCATTTCTCCTTTTGTTGGTTTATTTCCAGTAGGGTTTTCCTCTCTCTTGATAATTTTGTGTTGCTCCAGAATTACTACTAATTTTGAATTCAATGCATGACATTGTGTATAGAAAGTCATAGCATCTCTCTCTCTCTCTCTCTCTCTCTCTATATATATATATATATGTAACACATTTTTAAATATACATGATACTTCCATTACCTTTATTTTATTTTAGCTCACAGTTACATTACTGTTAGATTATCTCAATTCTAAAATGAATTTAGAGAAATTTGAAGCCAAATTTCTATCTTTGTGAGAACTGATCTATTTCACTTTCTTGTTACTCCCACCCAAATGATAAAGTTATTTAATACAGTAATTATATTGTTTTACATTGGTTACAGGGTAGTTCCATGTTAAATGCAAAGCTCAAGTACAACTATATTGACCTTGCTTTGCAAATTTTTTATTCACATAAAATCACTCCTTCTATTTATGATTCTATTGTTTTATTGTATTTATATCTATTATTGTAAATATTCTTAAATACTTTAAAAAATAATTCCCTGATCATTTGTCACCACTTGCCTATACTACTGGGGGCTTGAAATGGGCTTCAGGTAGATCCATGTGGATGAATTACATATTTTCTGACTTAACAGGGCTTGCAATCTAATGACAAGTGACAGACAAATGATTGGGATAGGAGAGAGCAGAAAACGTATGCATCAGGTGCACAGCCCCGTTCTGAGGGGTTATAGAGTTCCCCACTGGGCTGAGTCTGAGCATAGAGTGTTCACATATGAGTGGGCTCTTGAAGTAGAGCACTCAGGAAAGTGTTCATTTAAGGCTAATATAACTAAATGTAAAGAAACGTCAGGCATTTAGAGAGCAGACTCTGATGGAGGAAGGAAGGAGTGACATGGTGGTACTCTGGGAGTGAGCCAAGGTTGATAAGCCTTATTTAAAAGCTTGTTTCTCTGATTTTTAAGAGAGGGCCCTTGTTGCTAGAAATATGACTAAGTATAATTCTTTGCTTAACTTAGGATTTTTGCTGGTTCTTTAATTACCTCCCAAGAGATTTGTTTACTGCGGGGTGGGGAGTGGGGAGAGAGAAACAATTACTGCCTCCAGGTCTACAAGTAACCAAGGTAAAAGAAACACACCTTCCATTTTTGGTCACCAACACTAATATTTTACTTTCTTGCATCTTAAGAGGAAACTGAAGTCGTGAGTTGGAACGGAACACTGGCCGCTCTAGGGTGATGATTCAGAATGACTGTTAGACTTGCAAAACCGATTGTGGGTGGTTTGTTGTGTAATCTCATGCCTTAATCTTTTTGCCTTTAATGAAGTGCTTTGACTGTCTCTTTATGTGTGTGCCTGTTAGAAGTAGGACATGCATGGGGTTTCTTAATGGAACCTCATCAAATTTAAAGTCGTGATTGAAAAATTATTTCCCTTAGGTTAAAAAAGCCCTCTTTAGTCACAGAGAACAAAAAAGGAAATACGAATAGTCAAAGCTAGACCTAGCACTTGGTTTCTTTTTTTTTTTTTTTTTGAGGGGGTTGGGCATTTAAAGTCCTGCAAACAAAATAATTCCACCAAAGTTTCTTCCTATTTTCAGTAAATTTCAGATCTGGGATTTAATATGTACAGAGCTTTAGTTCAATATGCCAGGATGGAGAGAAAAATACAGGTATTAACGGCAAGAAAATATTTTGAACAATAATTAAGTCACCAATTCTGTACTTCGTTTGCTATTTTGAAAAATTTTAAAAAGCAAGCATTTTGTCCAAGTGGCATGCCCTCATTTCAGCTATTTCCCAGTGTCCCACAGTATTTCTTCAGCTAACATTTGATGATTGTATAGTATACTCATGTTCTCTATTGTTCTCCATGGACTATGACAAATACAATATGGGTAGAATTCCTAACATTTCAGATATTAGAACCTAATGAGAATTTTCATGCATTTACCAAAAACAAATCACAATGATTAAAAATTACACCAGAGAGAGAAAAATGCTCTGAAAATAGAACCACAGTTCTATTAAAGTCAATAATGAAGGAATTGAAATACACACACACACACACACACACACACACACACATCCTCAGTCTTTCAGATCTCCGAAATGAGAAGCAGAGAAGCAGCTGTGGGCTGCTTGGTGCTGCATTGAGAATCTGAGTCAGATTCTCATGCAAAATTTGAGGTTGTCCATGAAGTTCTGCAAGGCTAGAGGTTCCTGACATGTTCCCAGAGTTGGGTTTTACTTTCTTCTAACTGGACTGGCACCTCCACTAATCCTTTGCTTGGTTCCCAGTCCATCTCTACAGCACTGTCAAAATGATATCTCTGAAACCTGCTTCTCGAATGCTTCACTCCTCAAAACCTTCTGAGATTACTTTACATGGTGCATTTCTCTGCCCTCTATTTATATAAAATTAAGTTCAAAGTCTGGGAAAGCAGGGAACCCTATAATCTTACCAGACTCCAACCAGCCTTACCAGCTTTGTCTTTCACTACATTTCTCCACACCCTGTGCTCGCCAAGTAGAACTTCAGCTAATATTTGCTAGCAGAATTATTCATTTCCTGGGCACATGGATGCACTTCCTTTTCTGGGAAAAGGATTCTGACCTTCCTTTGCCTGGAATATCACAATTTCCGGTCAAATGTGACTTTCTTACAGAAGTTTTCTTTTATCCCCTAAAGAAGAGTTAGTCACTTCCTTCTTAGCATTTCCTCAGCACTTTGTACCTTCATCAGTGATAACTTTCATCACATTATACTGGAAGTCTTTACCCTTATGTTCTTTCATAAATGAGTTTGTGAAATTTCCGAGGTCTGATGTACCTCTAGGTCTGCTGTACCTCTATAATCTTATTTTGACTCCTCCCAAGAGCACATCTAATGTTCTGCTTTGCATAAAGAATGTGTAACAGTGGAAACAAAGACAGGACATACAGGTCTTTCATGTCACACATTTTTTTATTTCTATCTAAATGATGACCCCTGGTATGTTCTTGAAGCATGTCTATATGAATAGTATTAAGAGATCTGGTGATATAAAAAAGTGAAACCTTGAGGGAAAAATTAGTGGTCTCTTTGATTCGTAAAATTAAGAATGACTCCTAGCTCATGGGATAGCTATAGTACCTGCTATAAAATACTACATTTTTCCATCCCTTTATTTCTATTCATTGAAAATTGTTGTCATTATACCTGATTTTGTCACATCAAAACACTTTCTTTTTCTCAGCTCACCACAGTTGCCATTACAAGCATAAAAGTCTGCAGTATCTACAGTAAGTTACAACTTTGAATACAGTGCTCAGCCACAGCGCTCAACCTACAAGAACAAATAAATGCATGTGGTTCGCAAAGATAATATCTTCTCTATTATGAAGGATACCAGAATCCCTTCTTATGAAGAAAAGGAATCTTACATACTGATCTGTAAATAGACACTGCTGTTATTACAATTCTGAACAATAAATGCCTACTGGATATCTCAGACGTGAAGATAATCGCGTACGCTTTAAAGAAGAAAAGAATTTTTCTTTTTCATCTGAAATCCTAAAATATATTATGTATTCTTCCCTTTCAGTTTATCTCCAGTTAATTCAAATTCTTACTTATTTATTCATTGTGTTTTAGTTAGAATTTTCTTTGCCTTTTATCACTGGACTTAATTTGAGGCCAAGAGTTGTCTCTGGCATCGGTTTCATATGCAAGAAAACCACAGGAGATAAATAAGATGTTGCATTAGGTACATAGGAGACAGGAATTTATGTACTTTCTATAAAATTTGTAATAGGCTAGAACTTTAAACTCATAATCACTCTTATTTTTCTGATAACTTCTCTATGAGTTCACTTATCTCTTTTCATCAGAGCAATAGTTGTTCAAGCATTACTGCCTTCTAAAGAGAAGCTTCACTGTAGTGTTAAGAAATAATATGCTAGTGTTTTTCTAAAATTTACTTATAAATCTTAAGTGTAAGAAAAATGTTTTGAATGATTATTGGTTTCTTTCAGAAAATGGGGAAGGGGACAGCGAAGAAAAAAGGAGAAGAAGGAGGAGGAGAGCAGGACAAGGAGGAGCAGGAGCAGGAGGAGCAGGAACAGGAGCAGGAACAGGAGCAGGAGGGGCAGGAGCAGGAGGAGGATATAAAGAAGGGGAAGGGGACGAAGAAGAGTAAAAAGAGGAAGAGGAAAAAAAAGCAAACCATGATGTTGAAGCATTAAGAATACTGGCTTTGGTGGGCACTGGAAAGAAGAGCCATGCTTCTTGACCCAAGAACAGAGCCCTAGAAAAATAGCAAAACTTATGTATACTGTACATATATATGGGAAAGTAGAACCCTAAACATAGAGAGATCACTATCACAGAGAAAGCTGAATGTCAAGGATGGTGAGAGACGTAACAGAAAGGAATCTCTCAGAAGTGATACTCATGAACTGATGACTCAGGTCCAGATAGGATTATGGAATTCTTGGTATATATCTGACTGGACAGGTAACTGAAGAGATATGAGGCCCCCAACAAAGCTTAGAGGAAAGCCTAAATCGATGGAGGTTTTCCTAAATCACATTTATCACCAAACAAGGAAATTTAAAAATCAAAATTTGAGAAAAAAAAACTTCTTGTACCTTTAAGTTTGTAGGTGCGTTGCATATGTGCTACAAAAGCAAAAAATGGAGGTGGTGTATTGATGGTGGGAAGAGGTCTGAACTCTTCATGATTGAACAATAATATGCTTGAATTACTTACTGGAAAGTCAAGTGCTACATGCAGAGTGCCTAAATTACAGAGATATGTAAGGTATCATCACTACCCTTGAGTTTATAGATCCTCATAAATAAGCTTTAAAAGATCAGTAACTATGTTAAGTGTGACAATTGTAGACATAATTCAGAAAAAGAAATGAGCAGTGAGATTTGAGTAGGGAGGAAAGACAGGATACACATGAGAACTGAACTTGACCAAGAGAGAAATACAATAATTGAAATGAAACAAACAATAAGGAAGTAAAATTATACATGATGTGTTTAAAAACAATGTGGAATAGTTTTATCAGGGCATATGGTTCCTTTGTATTTTCACATTGGATAGATTGGAGCTGTCTGCCTGATCCAAAGAAGAGGTATGAAACTATACCTTAAGACTAGGAGTTGAACTTCATTCTGGAGTCAGGCAGGAGCCATGAGAGGTGTAAATGGAAGAATTTTCCCTAATATAGTCTACATCAAAAACTTCCCCAGAAGCGTAAAAACTTGTCTGTAGCCATAAGGTACATTATTACATAAGATAATCCTAACCCAGGTACTTCAAGGAGAAAGACTACACTCCAATAAAGGCAAAACCATTGGTGAATTCCTACCATCTTGTCTAGTAAAACTTGTATTATCTTTAACATTTTATCTAATAATTATTTTTTATTCTCTTTAGTAGTTTCAACAATCTTCCATTCTTACATCTGGTAATCTGAGCAATGTAGTTAAAGGTAACAATATGTAACTTAGCAACCACTGTTAATTCCTATCATTTTGTTTTGAAGCCCTGTATCACTTTTAATGTTCTTGCTTTGTTCTGTTTATACCTGTGATGTTGGTATGCTGCTATTGTTCTTTTTTTCTTTTGCTGCTCTCTTTAAAATTAAAAAAAAATTAAAGACATGATTGGGAACCAAAGCAATAGCTAAAAGAAAAGTTTCATATTCTCTGATGGCAAGTGTAGAAAGCTGTATCTGTAGATTAGAGATTACATATGCACTCTTTCTTTGCAAATGTTGCAAACTCCACCTATGTGAATGACAACCTCGTATCATGAGTGAATAAATAATACATGATTACTAAAAGAGTTTAATTTGCCTATTGTATGTGATCCAGCTCTCTTTCTAGAAAGTCACTGGCATTGGTGTCCCTGTGCTCTGAGGGAGGGATATGGGAAAACACTTAGTCTTACACATGCATAACCAAGATCTGTCCTTCTCTACACAAGATGCTCCAATGATTTCCTATTAGTCTGATTAAATGAAAGTCACATTGTTATCATGAGTTACATGGTTCTCCATAATCTGGTCTGTTCCCTGTCCCACCTCTGACATGGTTTCCCAGTGTTCTTGGTCTACGTAACAATATAGTAGTCACACTGGACTTTCTCTTGTTTCTTTAACAACTACATCTCCATTCATGGTTACTGCATTCACATTTTCTACTTCCTAAAACTGCACTTCATGTCTTGAACTGGCCCCTGCTTTCTGCTTATGTTTGGTTGTTCTTCCCATAGAAGATTCCCTTGGACATCATGTCTTAATCATTTCCTCCCCTAATACTTTTTTAAAATTTGCTTTGCTTTTCTTTCCTGAACTTAACAGTACCCAGCAGTACATTTATTACTTATTTGTGTACTTATTTTTTTTATCTCCCTTGATAAATTATGAACTCTCTGAAGGCAGAGACTTTGTCTAATGACTATGAAATCCATTATCTAGAAGAAGCCATGCCATCTGATATGTGCTACTGAAATATTTATTACATAAATAAATAAGTAAATGAAGATCATTATCATTGTCATTATTACTATGCATAAACTTTATTTACTGTGAATTTATCATGGGCCACAACTGGGTTATGAAAAATTTGACTTGGTTATTTCATTTATTTCTTGCAACCAATTCCCTGTTTCCCAAGTCACAGGAAGATGACTTGGTTGAGTAACATCATGCAAGTAGTGAACAGAAATGTCAAGATTTAAACCTGGGACTACTGCATTCCAGCATATACCCTTATAACCACCTTGCTATATAGCATACAGTTTATTTGAAAGCATTAGTGCAATATCTGTTTAGCACAGATCTCCAAGTTAATAGGAAACTTTGAATAATGTAGCTTATAAGATGCTATTGGGTTTGAGTCTGGATAATCTAATAACATGTTTTTCTTATTATATGTCCTGGGCCTTGATATATTTTACATCTAATGGCCAACAATTATTGTTCTTTTTGGATGATGCTGCCTGGGTTATTTTGGAACAAAGAAAGCTGGAAGTGCATGGAAGCTTAAATATCCCTGGGAAAGCCATTTGCAAATGACTAATGGATCTATGATTGTACAACTTCAAGCTTCCTGACCTCAGTTTGGGACATATTTGAAGCAAGCTGACATTCTACATTAACAACGTATGATTGAAGCTGTTCTCCAAGACTTTGCCTAACTTGGCACAATTTGGTGGGCATCATCTCCTTTCTCTCTGTGTTCTTACCCACTTCCCCCTTCTCTGATTTTTCACTTGGAGCACTTTATAAGTGAATCACTTGTGCATTATGGACTTTTGTTTCTGGCCAGGTAGTAAGAACTCTAACCCAATATACTGAATTAATCAATTCCTTTTGGTACTAGTCAGAGTATGACGGCCACTCCTAAATTGCCTTCTCAGGGACATCTATACCCTTCTCTCTATTCAAGTTCCTTCCATACTTGTACATGTGAGATTCTTGCTCACTGGAACTAAGTACTATGGGAGACTTCTGTAGGAAAAGCCCCTTGGATATGTATAGATTCTGGGTCCTTGTTTCATGAAGCTCATGCATTGGGTTTGTTCAAACTGTTTTGTCTCTACAGTTCTGGCTCATAGGCAAAGGCAAAGAGGAAGGAGGTACTCAGTCCCTAAGGCTTAGTTCACTTGTCTGTTTCTTGGCCCCTAGAGCTTGCTTTAACTGAAGAGGCTTTCAGTGGGATTAACTTTGCTGCAAAATAACAAAAATAAAAAGCACATCAGCTCACTACTTTCAAACCAGGCTTGGGGGAATCATATGAATACTTAAGATCTTTGAAGAATGCAGGCATTTTCTCAGTCTGATGGGACTGTTTAACTGGGCCCATAAACACCATCTTTCACTGCACCATTTCTGTCTCTGCATTAGAAATCTTTTAGAAGTAACGTGTGCACAGTGTACAAGAAAACTGTATCAGGGCACTAGGACAAACTCTTCCCTGAGTTCTAGATTGACAGATATCCCAAACATAGAGAGATTCAGGGAGGAGCAGACTTGCCTTTATGCCATGTAAGACCTGAACAGTAAGTGCAGTTTTCAGGCTTCACCTATAACCAAGGGAGAAAGTTTCACTCTCGGGGTATTTCTACTATACTATTTGCTTAGGTCAAGCATTAGGCAAGAAGATCAGAGGAACACATAGGTATATTTCTGACGTGGTGTGATGGAAATAATATTGCCTAGAGAATGAAGAAGAGACCTAGGAATCATTTTACATCATTCACTAATTAGCATCATGACCTTAGAGGACTGCCCCATATTTTCTGGCTGATAGTGTCTCTATCTATAGAATAAGATGAGAGTTCTCTGTTGCCAAATACTCTATTAATATCCAATGTTTCTACAGCATTTAATAGTTTCTGCATCAGCTAGCCTCAGCACAAAATTCTGGGCAACATTCTGTATGGTGCTCACACCAAGGCTTTACAACTTTCCTATTAGTCTCATGTGTCTTGTCATGAAAATCTCAAGTTTCTCCAGAGGTAAGAAAGCAACTGTCTGAATGTTCTGAGAGTGGGCCAGGGTAACTAGCAACTTTCGGAGGTTAAGATGAATTGTCGAGCACCAGGAAATTAACTTTTTTCTGAAATTATGCAATCCTTTTAGAAGGAAAATTTCTCGAAGTAGATATAGTGGCCTTTCTTGGTCTTCAGTCATACTGAAGCTACAGGTTCCCATTCCCTAGCCCTTTGAGGCCTCCTGTAGATCTGCTCCCCCCATAACCATTCCACTGGGTTTGCTTGTGATGTGCATGACCGAAAGTAGTCCAAATGCTGCTCTTCTTTTATGCTGTTTTGGATCTCTCTAAGCAAATGCATCTTTTATTTCTCCAAATTCAGCCAAGTAGTGTATACTGCAATATTCAAAGGCATTAGTATTTATCTGTATTTTTTGCTGCCTTTTCCCGCACTCTAGGTTATGTACACCACAAGGGCAAGGCTAAGTCTGGCATCCCTATTGCTTTGAAATAACACATGGAGAATGGCCTAGGCTAAAAATTATTGACTTCTAAACTCAGTAGTATTGTAGCAATGGCACATGTTCTATTAAGTCACTGTAGAACAGGTGAGGTAGGAAGTACAGAGGGAGAACAAAAGCTTTGCAATAAAAATTTTTTTAAGTTCTGCTTTTTCCACTTTATCTCTGAATATTCTTGGGCAGGTTATTGGAAATATTCAAGCCTTCCCTGTTTTTTGGTCTGTGAGATTATTACTTGTTTTTTGGTCTGTGAGATGACAAACTGAATGGGTCCAGAGTTTTCCAGGTAGCTGGAAAAACATCATTTCTGCTGTGTCTGTGAAGCTATTTCTGAAAAAGATCAGTATTAAAACCAGTAGACCGAGTCCACAAGATGGGCCTTACCAATATTGGTGGACTCCATGCATTCACAGACTGGGACAAAAAGTCAAAGGGGCAAACTTACTCCTTGTTAAATCTAGGACATCAGTTTAGTCAGTTTTCTTGTCACTAGGACCAAACCCTGGAAACCTGCATTCTAAAGAAGGGGAAATTCCCTTTGACTCATGGTTACAGTCTGTGGTTGGCTGGCTCAAAGGAAGAAACAACTTGGTAGAGAAGCATAGTGGAGAAAAGGAGCTCCTGTCACAGTGGCCGGAAAGTGGGCAGAAAAGTGAAGCTCTTGGGGGCAGATACAAACCCTGCTCGGTCCTGCCCACCCCCCGTGTCTCATCTCTAAGCAGGCCTATCTCCACTCAGCACCCTCTGTTCAAGACATCCACCATTAGTGAATGGACCAGTGCTCTGTAATCCAATCATCTGCCAAAAGGCCCAATTCTGAGCACAGGAGAGTTTGGGGGAGGGGCACTGTCTAAAACATAACAGGTCTTTGATGTCTCCAGCTGTAGACATTAGCACTTCTAGTTCTTGACAGGAATGTACACATCGAGCCACAGACACATGCAAGCCACTCAGGCGCAGGCTTTCAGACATCACAGGTATTTTTTTTCCCCTCTGTCAGATAGCAGACAATAAGACTTCTTGTCTTCCATAATTATGTGGACCAATTTTTATTCTATGTCTTGTATACATCCTATTAGGTCTATTTCTCTGGAAAACCCGGACTAATCCATAACATAGCAACTCTATCAATGAACTTCTAAGACTATTCAGGAGTAGAGAAACTGCATGTAGGAACACAAATCTCAATATAATGACTATTATGATTACATCTATGAGTATCATTCCAACTCCACGAGGTTTATCTAACTGTACTATAGAATCAACCAGAAAAGGATTGGAGGAAATATTCTAAATGTGTGAGGCAGAAAATAGAGAGTGGTGGTGAGGAAGATGGGACAAAGGGGGTGTTTACTATGCTTTTATGTTTAATTTATATAAAAAAGATATATAGATTTATAGCAAATACCAAAAACTTTCAAGAGCTAGTCATGACCCTTGATGAGTAGGTTAATGCATACATAACATGTTATTTGGAAATTTTCTGTATCTTTACATGTTCAAATTACTAAGCATGCCTATATTTATAGAACATCTCTGTAAATTACACATGCTTGTAATCCTAGCATTCTAGGAGGCTGAGACAGGAGGATGGCTGGTTCCAGACCAGCATGGATACCTTAATGATTTAGTGAGGGTCTGTATGGAAATATATAAAATTTTTTAAATTTTAGAAAGAGAAGCAGTAGAAGGGACTGGAGATATAGCTTATTGTGAAGACCCTTAGTTTAATCTCCTTTACTAGTACTGGAAAAAAAAAAAAACGAAAACAAAAATCCTTCAAATTATATATATATACTAAAACAACTTCTACAGAGCTTAAAGTATTGACATTAAGTTCTTCTTCAGTAGAAAACCTGTCACAGTCAGGACAATGGACAATCAAAGAGAAGCAGAAGTAGATGTTAGCAGAGCTTCAGGATCCAGGAGGAAATGGAGATGAAAGTAGGAAGAGCAGCAAAATCTCTAACCCCAAGCATTTAATTCCCAGCTTGCTATTCAGAGTCACCCATTGTCACAGCTCTGTTACTGCAGTAATAGACCCGAGCTGGACCACAGCTGCTACCACAGATAGTTCTATGCAAAAGAAAATTGGCCAGGAGCATAAGATGTGTGCGTGTGATAATAAATTTGAAATATTCCCCACTGGTATCTTTTCACCTGATTACTTCCTTCTAGTGAAAGCCATTCTGATAAAGAAAAACATATTACTTGTTTTCCTTGTTTGCACAGTATTTATTACAGCTTACAAAGTAGTCCACCAAAGCCTCATTAAATACTTAGTATACTTTAAGCAATTTAGTTAGGGGTTGGGTAGAAAGTTCAACATGAAAAGGACACTACAGGAGGGAGTTTTATAGAGGCCATAAAACAAAATGTACCAAGGAGTCCGCAGGGACACCCATAAATGCAGCAGTCCTGTTCAATTGTGGAACAACCCAGGGAAAGTCGTTAGCACCAACTATTCAGAATGTAGACACAGATCAGATCGGTCACAAAGTTTACCTCATCCTGTGTCAAGGAGTGCCTGGGTTGTGGTGCCATTGTAAGTAGCTGAGAGAGGCAGATTTTCTGTTTCTATGTTTTTTCTCATTTTTCCCATTTTTCCTTCCTTGGATTATAGGTGAGGTGCTGCACATGTTTGGCCCCCAAAAACAATTAAAATGCTTTTTTGTAATCAGTATAGATCAGACTGTGTGGCAGAGGTCACTCATACTATCGCATGGAAATAGGAATACAACGAAATGCTACTGAGTTACTCCAGCGTGGATAACCAAAGCTTTGTCACGGAGATGATACTTCTGTGTATACTTGAAAGATAGGTAGGAAGATGTCGATTAAGATGAGCTAGGTAGGGTCAAGGCATTCTGTTGAAAAGACAAGCATAACAAATGCCTAGCAGCATGCAACTTCAAGGATTGTTTGTTCATTCCACAAACAGTTATTATAGGACTATTGGGATTTTGTGTATGTGTGTGGATGTATGTGTGTGGTATCAGGAATCAAACTCACTACCTGACACTTACCAGGAATTATAGTCCCAGCCAACTATTGGGATTTATCAGTGAACAACAGAAAGAATCCTTCCCTGTGAAGATTACATTCTGGCAGAGAATGTTAAGTGGTCAACACTGGCTAAAGCATACATCAACATTACACTTTATGAGTCAGTCAGTGCCAGAGTCAAACAAGCTTTATCTGACTGGCAATGAACCTCCTTAAAAGAGTGATCCCTTTCCCAAGTAGCCTGGGGGCCTGAGTTTATTGGATGAAATAGGGTGGGCAGATTGGGAAGACTTATTCCATCCTAGCCTAGCACAATACCATAGGCTTCTGTTGTTACCCATGCGTATATGTCTTCACCCTAAAATGACCCACTGAAAAATAGTCACTGACAGGGGACAGTGACATCACAAATTATGAGATCTGAATTAGAAGAGGAAGGTCTGGTGTCTTTCTGGTTCTACCAGCGACTAGCTTTGTGAACTTGGGCATGCATATCTTTTCCCATTGATTCTGCTCTCTCAGTCTTTCTGACAATGTTTACTCTTTGTGTTTCATAGAGTTAGGGAACTAAAAGAGGTAATTTACGTAAAAGCTTTTAAAAACTAAGTATACGAGAACAATTTAAAGATTATTCATTTATGCAATCCTTCTAAATCATCGAGTCTGTTACTAGATTTTCTTTTCCTTTTCTTTCATTTTGTGGTACTGGATATTGAATTTGGGACCTTGTGCAAGGGATCTTGTACACGCTAAGCAAATAGCTCTCCCATGGAGCTATTTTCCCAGCTCTATTTTTTGCTTAATTTGGGGGGAAAAGGGCTCACTAAGTTGCCCAAGTTGGCCTGGAATTTTTGTTCTCCTGCATGAGTCCCGAATAACTGGAGCAGATTTTCTTTCACTTTGTTCTTCTTGGTAATGGATTCTTTTTACAAGTGTAATTTAAGAAAAATTCTAGTTCTTTTTTTTTCTGTTGACATCATCCTCTTTTTTTTTTCCCTGGGGGTTTAATATGATGGGATATTGTCATGGAAAATGTGTACAGCTGTGGCATCAAACTTGACATTGAAATCATAGTGTTTCCTACAAAATTTACCTAAATGCTATTCATCTCTATGGCATCTTCATTCTAGCTAGGTAGTGTCATAAGGTAGCAAGCATGTGCTGCTTTCCACAAATGGTGGGTGATTGCAAGTAGAACTATCCTTCTCTAGCAGATGGCAAGTAGAAGAGAATTAGACCTCTTCTATTCTGTCTCCCTTCCTCTTATAGATAAGAAACCCAAGACCACATGTGGAGGAGGCGGTAAGTCTATAGCAGAGGGAAGATGCGAACCCAGGATCTGGACTCCAGCTGATGTTCACCCCTATTCCTTTGAGCGCAACTCCTTCTTTACTGTAATTTGCTTAGCACCCCATCTTCAGATTCCTAATGCTTCTTAACACAGGAAAGAATTGAACACTAAAGGCCTAATGAGTCCCTTTCACAGTCTAGGGTAACATTTATGTCAGACATGTACCAAGGAAAGCCTGATTTGAGCAACATGACACAAGGAAGTCTCTTTCACAGAGAAGCATTTCAGAGTTTTAGAGCACAGCCTAGGAGCTTTAACTTGGAAGGTGCCCAGGATTCATCTATGGCAGAGACAGAGAGGCCTTCTCTTTAAAAAATAAAATAAAGTAAAAGTAACATGTAGATTCTGATGACATGTAGAGAATATGTTTTGGGCCTATTTTAAAGGTTTTTTATGTGTTAACTAATCTAGATCCTAGATTAGTTACAAGGTTATCTCCATGTTACACCTGAGGCAAGCTAGTCAAGGAGACTCTACATAAGTTTTCCAAGATTCCCAGCTTGGAAAATGGAATGGAACCTTAGGGGTTCAGACTGTAGAACCTAAGGTCTCATTCACCTTTCCTTCAGCACGTATTTTACTTGCAGACATTTCTGTGCAAACACTGACTGCCTTGTAGTGTGAGAAATGTGGTACACAGTCATTAAGCTCAGGTTCTCTCTGGTTTCAGCACATTCTCCAAATAGGAAAGACACTTCAGTCCTGTTAAGGAGTTACGAGATTAAATTAAGAATGCTGTTTTTCTTGAGCCAAGTAGTCCCAAGGCCTTCTGAAAGCCATTTTGACAGCCAGTAGCGCTGCCTTTTTGTTTCTATTAAGAAGTCAGGGATATTGTTCGTCGTTAATCCAGACACCACAATGAACGTTGTTTTGTGCTCAAAGCAAAAGCATAAAATTAAGCTATCAAACCAAAATACCAATTGAAGCAACGTTCAGATGCAGAAAGAAGTGATATGCACAGATCTAAGAGCCTAAAATCCATAATTGGTTCCAGTACTGCAACTGTGTGGATTCCAGTGTTCCGCAGGCCATGGGGGTTTGTGGCTAAAGACCAGCATGGGAGTGAAAATGGTAAACAGTGAGCAGGCAGTTGTAAGCAGTGCTCAGAAGTATGCATTGCCTAGTTCCTTCGAGAAAGAAAGAATAACAGCAACAAAAGTGTTGCTCTTGCGAGGAAGAAATAACTCTTCTCAGTAATGGCAGGGTTGTCTTGCTTTCAAGTGGGAAAGCAAGCTTTGAGGCAGCTGAGCTTCTTAGCAGCCTTCTGAAGAGGCCGAACAGCCCCTTTTCTTGCAATAATCTCCATTTCCTACTCCATATGATGAGAGTTTAAACTAGGTGACTCCTAAGTTCTATCTTGGTTTGTCCTTCCATGATCCTACCATGGGGTACTTCTCAACTCTGAATTTCCACACTGCCTTGCACATGTCAGAAGGCTAACAAAAAGCTGAGGGGCCCTTTGGACAGGAAGCACAGAGAAAACTCTCAAAGTACCAAAGTCCATGTGCCAGTTCTGTGCAGACCTTTCCTGAACTCTACCTACCCCATCAGATCCCCACACTTGTGGACATTTATCATCTCTGGTTTCCTTATGCATGCATCCGATCCATTCAGTACAAAGACAAGAGGCTGGGGTTACACAATAGGACCATAGAAATAACTGGAAGGGGATTGACAAGCAAATAGTCATTCAGCCAAGTGACAGGGAAGCTCTTCTCCTCAAGGAAGGAAAGAATGCATTGCAATCATGGAAGAGATGCAGGCATTCACCACTCCCACCACCCTCACCAAAGGAGGTCAAAGTGTTACTGAGGTTGTAATGATGAGCAGAGTGTGGTATTATAGGCAAGACAAGAAGTAATGAGGCTTAGGAGGTGAAAGATGGGGCGGGGGGGGGGGGAAGCCAGCCAAACTATGTTCTCATGAATAGGATATTATACCAGGGAAGAAGAAGGGCAGTCTCTAGAGAGACAGAACTCCCATTGATTACTAAATGCTGACTGAACACCAGCCAACCATAGGATAGAGTGTAAAGCCTTCTGGTGAGGCTTTGGCACGACCAGGATTAGACACGACTTTGTGTCTTACTTGCGGTTCTGGAAGGTATCAAGGGCCTGAGGGTGGCAGTTGAAAAGAATGTGATGGCGGGCAACCACCCCCAAGGAATGGTCTGAAAGTTTTGGCAAAATGCAAATAACCCTGTGCCCTTTCTAGCACTCAGAACCACAAAGCTGGGAGCATCTGGTTTCAGCCAGAAATGAAATACGACAATGTAAAAGTCTTCCATGGTGAGGAAAAGGGCAACAGGGGAATGGAATTGTTCATACACAACTTTAGCATGATTTTCCTGAACCGTGATGCTTACAAGTACATTCCTTAGGGTGGTAGCATCTTAAGTGCTGTGTGAACTCAAAAAGAAAGGGAGAAATGACATTTAGATGCCTCTATGCCAAAAGTGGTTAAAAAAAGAAAACCTAACACACACACACACACACACACACAGTCCTCAGTAGCATGAGAGCCCTTTTGCACACCAAGCAGTATAAGGCAGAGAATTTCCAGGGCTTCTCCAGAATGGCTGAGATTTATAAAAGAGAGACACTCCTAGCACATTCTTTCCTGACTTCTCCTTTGAATATTTACAAATGTCAGCATTGGTTCTATTATATCCAATGTGTGTCTACCTGAAGGCAACTTTAATTCTAAACTTGTTAAGAACAAACTTTCTGAACACTTTCAAATTGCATTTGGCAGGAGGCCCTATGGAATGACATAGCAAAATTGTCTGTTCATTTCATAGCCCTGATTATGACAATGAGTTGATCTCTGTGTTGTTGCTTCTTTGACTCCTTTATAATTCCAGCATTCCATATCCTAGGTAAGGAGAGTGTTTTAAGTGCTTTATCTCACTTTTAGGGCGGCAAAGGTGTATTAGAAATCTTTGGTAATGGCTACAGCTCATGACAACTTAGCTTAAAAAAAGGAAGAGCAGAACTCCATCAATGTATAAAAGGTAGTACCAGGAGTTTACAACTATCTGACTATTATTTAACATATAATTTATCTTACAGATAAAGTCATGATTTTCCAAAATTATAGGAAAAAGTGTTCGATGAGTTAAAGTGCTCAATGGATTCTTTCTTTGTGGTTCCTTATTTCAAGCTTTCTCTGAATGAAATTACTTCCTTTGCTTTGTTTTTCTGTCTCTAGTTTTTATTTGAATTCCAAAAAGCTAGTCCTCCAAGGTCCTTAATCTAAAATTTTGATGAAAACCACAAAAGGAACGTTCAGCTGCTAGTACTTACCACCCACTTGGCACATACAGGGATTTGGAATTAATGGGAGGGTTACAAATCACAAATCTCATTTCAAAGACACACCCAACATAACTCTTAAAGGGCTGCTTGAAACTAATGAAGTACAAAAGTCTGAAGTGTATGTGTGTGTGTGTATAATGTTTAGTGCTCCATACAATGTTTTTCTAGAGAAGGAATGAGTTTCCAAATGCTTTTAGATCTGCATTTAATGTAGACTGCAGCAGGGCACTGTGACTGGTCTTAAAACTATGACCCATTTCTATATTGGCAGATTTTTGTATGTCATCCTTCAGCTTGCTTCCCAAGCTATAACTAAAATACTGACAAGAGCTCAAACCTTCATTTTATAGATGTTATCAATGAACTACAGAAGATTAAATATCTAGCCCCAAGTCTCCAGACTTCTTTCAGTTCTGTGCTCTTCCCACACTACCTCTGTGTAAACTCATAAAAATCTACAAATCTGAATAACATTTTTGAATGTCTAAAGCATCAACAAACACTGCAGAGTCCACCAAATTCAAGAAAATTATAGTGGACATTAAATCTTTTGTGGGTACAAAGAGAAGCCTGAGAAGTGTATATGCAGGGTCAAAATGCCTTGTGTTCTAGCATACCTAATAAAAGAACTATGGAACATAAACGAGGAAGAATGGCCAAAGGGAGAATGAATAATAACTACCAGTATTTGATACAATAACTTGAAAATTAAGGTTACATTCTCCAGGAGTAGAAAGACTCCAATGTGTACCCGCTATTTTAGGGTACCTTTATTTTGCTAACAGGAATGCTTGGTACACTGACTAATGTCCTTGTGTTACCTTCTTATATAATGCAGACACTGAACTCAAAGCAAAAATATAATACAGGGATCTCAAATTTTACATAACTCAAGTATATTTTTTCAACATTAGGGCTTTGATATTCTGTAACTGTTAATACTAGGCAACCTATTCTAAAGTCTAAACATAATAAGAAAAAATGTTATCAGCATTTTGTTGGTCAAATTAACTACTTTCTTTTCCAAAATTTTAGAAATTTTGTGAAACAAATACAGGATTAAAGGGTAAAGGGCCACAGAGATTTTAGTAAGACTTCTTTTCCATTTTAATGGACTTCAGTGGTGTATACATACAATGTGGAAAATATTGTCTGAATGAATTTACTGCCCACACACTGACATGCAGTGTGGGGTGTATCTGTCTTATAATGATCTCAAATACACCTCTGATAGAATCTAGTTATTCATTACTTACTGTTCAATTTTTATTTACATCATCAAAATGCAACACTTGAAATATTTTTAATGGCTCATAATTTTTTGAAGGGGGCAATGATGCTCTTTGCTCCAAATTTTCAATATTTCTATTTTTAGATGTATAAATATTAATTTGAATGGTCAGTTCACCAGTCTACATTATCTCTTCACTTCCCATTATCTTCAATTCACAAAGGTCACTATCGTCTGTCCATGTATGAAGCATATCATAAATTTTGCTGCACAAGAGTCCTCAGAACTCAAGTAACATCACATAGCCTTCTAGAAAAATAAGATGAGTAGGTTTTTGTGGTAAAATATTATATAGTGAAGTTTGTCCTTTTGAATAACTGAATAAGAGTACTGTAGATCCTTTCAGTCATTATTGTGTTGCTTAGCCATTGAAATTTGTGTTTGTGAAATTTTAATGAGGATCAACAATTTCAAAATATCTTCCTCTGTCAATTTTAATTTAACATTTAAGAGAGGATAATGATAAATTCTGACAGCAAATTTATCAAATTCTGTATTGCTCTATGACTTCTTGCAGGAGGTTGCTATATTTATAGAGAGCATAGTAAAAATACTGTGTAATTATAATTAGTAAATTTATTTCATCTTTCCACATCAGTCATCTAATAGAACTATGTATAATATTAATATTTTAAGGGCACATAAATAAAAAAGTAAAATTAATATAAAATAGATTATGTTTCATGTAAAATGTTATCTTGGCCACATATGATTAGCATATAAATTGTCAAGGAACTATTTTCCATTATTTTAATTTTAAGTTATTTGTAGTTTATCTCTAAAATCAGATGTATATTTTGCACTTAGAGCTGATCTTAAGTTTGACTAGTGCTATGTAAATGTTCTATTACCACATCAGCGCAATTTTGGATAATGTCATCTTGTTTTATTTTTAAGAAGTAGTTTTGACTCATTGTGATTAATAAGTAAGGATAAAATAATTCCTGGAGTGGTAAAAAAAAATCGTGGAAATGTCTCTAGATGAGGAAAAACAAGGTCATTAATTATCCTTAATGTATTTTAGATTGGTGAAAGGCTTTACTAGGTCCTATGGTAACTTGAAGACAATAAACCTTATTCTACTTTTAAAAAGTAGTTTCTTTCCTTGTATGTCAGCAGCTCTATAAGAGAGAATAAAAGTCATGAAGTTCTAACCCCTACAGACTGTATGGTTTCTCTTATATGAGAACTCCCCAAGCAAATGAACCAAACAACAAAATAAAAGATAGAAAATGTGAAATAGGGAGACAGGTCATTGGCACAAGGAAAGGGACTAAGAGATGGATCAGGAGAGGACGAGGGGAAGGGACTGTTAAAAGAAGTAAGGTATGCATGTGTGCAGACCGACTACCCACAAGGAATGTACCCCAAACAATCACTAATGAAATAAAAAGTAAAAAAAAAAAAAAAAAAAAA
>PVLD010015217.1:0-49425 GCA_004027595.1 Dinomys branickii | reverse complement strand
TCCTAGCTGGCTGTCCCTCAGACAAAGGTCTTCTATCTAGAACATACAAAGAATTAAAAAACATGTACCTGTCCAAATTCAAAGACCCAATCCAGAAATGGGCATCTGAGATGAATACACAATTCTCAGACAAAGAAATACAAATGGCAAATAAATATATGAGAAAATGTTCCACATCCTTAGTCATTCGAGAAATTCAAATAAAAACAACATCGAGAATTCATCTCACCCCAGTAAGACTGACCAGTATGAAAAAGTCATCCAATAACAGATGCTGGCGAGATTGTGGAGAAATAGGGACTCTATTACACTGCTGGTGGCAATGCAGACTGGTGCAAGCACTGTGGAGAGCCGTTTGGAGATTTCTCAGCAAACTAGGTCTAGAGGTTCCATTCAAACCAGCTATTCCTCTTCTGGGTATTTTCCAAGAAGATCTGAAAACATTATATCACTCTGATATATGTGCACCCATGTTTATAGAAGCACAATTTGTAATAGCTAAAATGTGGAAGCAACCCAAGTGCCCATCCACAAAAGACTGGATTAAAAAATTGTGGCATTTTTATATAATGGATTATTATTCAGCTATAAAGAAAGACAGTTTTGGGGACTTTGTAGGCAAGTGGCCATAACTGGAGTCCATCCTCATAAGTGAAAGAAATCAGCGATACATGTGCAGGCAACGTATTGTATCACTGGTGTAAGATCCCGAGTGTGGGAATATAAACTAAGAGACATGAAGGAAATTTGTTCAAAAACAAAGAACAGATGGGACGAAGGAAAGGAGAAAAGAAAAAGACAAATATGTATGTATGTATATATGAATATAGATATATGCAGGAGGGCTAACATGGTTCTACTATTGTATTATATCACTTAATGCTAAGCAATAATCGATGACGGGTTATTCAATCAATCTCGTATGTCTGCATGTGTTATCCTGAACACACACTTTGAAGAAATCAATATGTAAAGCAGCAACTATTGGTGTTTTTTGTTGTTGTTGTTGTTGCTGTTGTTGTTTGCCTGTTTTGTTTTTTGTCTTTGGATTTTTGGTTTTTGTGTTTTTTCTGTTGTTGAGAGGATTAATTGTCTGACTAAATTTGCATGTCTGTATATGGCTTCATATATTTACACTTCGAAGATATCAATGGATAAAGCAATAACCACTCTTGAGACCATATCTTCTTGTCTATAGATTAGTTGTGATTGTACTATTTTTTATGCTAATTGGTGCCTGTTTGTCAATATGTTTTTGTACTTTTATTTTTTTAAAATAAAAAAAAATAACACTATTGTAATAGAGGACCTCAACACCCCTTTTGCACAAAGAGATAGGTCAACTGGACAAAAAATCAGCAAAGAAATAACAGATCTGAACCAAATCTGTGAACAAATGGACTTAGTAGATGTATACAGTCTTCCACCCCACAACATCAGAATGCACATTTTTCTCAGCTGCACATGGGACTTTCTCTAAAATAGACCACCTTCTAGCCCATAGAGCATACCTACCTAAATGCAAAAGAACTGACATTAATCAATGCATATTATCTATCCACAGTGCAATGAAATTGGAAATTAATGACAAAGAACCCCAAAAACTACACAAACATGCAGAAATTAAACAACGACCTCTTAAACAACCAATGGGTCACAGAAGAAATTTAAAAAGAAATTAAAAATACCTAGAAACTAATGAATAGATAGATACAACCTACCGGAAGTTGTGGGATGCAATGAAAGCAGTCCTCAGAGGGAAATTTATAGCAGTGAACTTACACATAAGGAAAACAGAAAGAGAAAAAATAGATAGCCTAATGTTGCACCTAAAAGTTTTAGATAAAGAATAACATGTCAAGCAGAAGGCCCAAAGAAGAGAGGACTATAAAGATCAGTGCCGAAATTAATGCAGTGGAAATGAAGAAAACCCTACAAAAAATAAATGAATCTAATTTGGTTCTTTGAAAGAATAAAATTGGTAAATCTCTCGTCAACCTTACCAAAAAAGAAAGGAAATAACTAAAATTCATGCAATAAAGAATGAAAAGGATGAAATTACTACAGATTCTACAGATTCAGAAGATCATTAATGCCTACTTTGAAAATCTGTACTCCCATAGCATAGAAAACTCAGAAGAAATGGACAGATTCCTAGACTTTTATGAATTTCCAAGGCTGAGTCAAGAAGATATAAAAATCCTGAAAAACCCATTATCAATGAATAACGTTGGAAATGTGATTAAAAACTTACTGACAAAGAAAAGCCCAGGCTCTCATGGATTCACAGCACAATTTTACAAGAACTTCAGAGAAGAATTAATACCAACACTCCTCAAACTCTTCAATGAATTTGAAAAGGAAGCAAGTCTCCCTAACTCATTTCTGGAGGCAAGTATTATACTGATACCAAAACCAGAGAACAATTCAACCAATAAAGAGAACTAGAGACCAATCTCCCTCATGAATGTAGATGTGAAGATACTTAATAAAATACTAGCAAATAGAATGCAGCAATTCATCAAGAAAATCATACACCATGACCAAGTCTGATTCATTCCAGGAATGCGGGGATGGTTCAATATTCCCAAATCAATTGATGTAACTCACCATATCAATAGAGCCAAAGAAAAAAAACATATGATCATCTCAATGGATGCAGAAAAATCTTTTGACAAAATCCATCATGCATTCATGATAAAAACTCTACAGAAAATAGAATAGATTGTCTTTACCCCAATCTGATCAAAGCCATCTATGATAAACCAACAGCCAACATCGTACTAAATGGACAAAAAATAAAAGCTTTATTTTAAAATAAGAAGCAAGACATGGATTTTCACTGTCACCACTCCTCTTCAATATAGTTCAGGAAGCATTAGCCAGAGCAATTATACAAGAGAAATAAAAGGAATAAGGATCAGAAATGAAGAAGTAAAACTATCACTATTTGCAGATCACATGGTACTTTACATGGAAGACTCTAAAAGTTCCACAAGACTTCTTGAAGTAATTGACAAATTCAGCAGTGTAGCTGGATACGAAGTCAACACCCAAAAATCAATGGCATTCCTATACACAAAGAACAAACAGACTGAGAGAGAAATTAAAGAAACCACACCTTTCACAGTATCATCCAAGAAATTTAAATATTTAGGAATCAATCTAACAAAAGAAGTAAAAGATCTATTCAGTGAAATCTTCAGTGCTCTCAGAAAAGAAATCAAGGACGATCTCAATAAATGGAGAAACATGCCTTGCTCATGGATAGGAAGAATCAACATTGTGAAAATGGCCACACTACCAAAACTGTTGTACAGATTCAATGCAATTCCCATTAAACTACAGTTAGCATATATCTAGAGCAAACGCTCCTTAAATCCATCTGGAACCAGAAGAGACCCAGAATAGCAAAAGAAATCCTGGACAACAAGGACAAGTCAGGTGGAATTACAATCCCTGACCTGAAATTATACTACAAGAGTACTATAATAAAATCAACATGGTACTGGCTAAAAAGCAGACCAGAAGATGAACGGAACAGACTGGAAGACACAGACATCACCACAAACACAGTCAGTCACGTAATCTTTGACAAAGGGGTTAAACAAACTCACTAGAAGAAAGATAGCCTCTTTAATAAATGGTGCTGGAGAAATTAGTTTGTCACCTGTCACAGACTGAAAATAGATCCAAGTCTTTCACCATGCACCAAACTCAAGTCAAAATGGATCACAGATCTCAACATTAAACAGAGACACTAAATTCATTGGAAGAGAAAGTAGGTGAAAACCTTGAAGACTAGGGGTAGGCATAGATTTCATGAACAAAAACCAAACTGCCTATGAAATACTTCAAAGAATCAACAATTGGGATCTCACCCTACTGAAAAGTTTCTGCACATCTAAAGAAATCACCAACAGAGTAAAAAGAAAACCCACAAAAATTGGGAAAAAATTGTAGCTGACTGTCCTTCAGACAAAGGTCTTCTATCTAAAATATATAAAGAATTAAAAAACATCAGCCCTGCCAAATTCAAAGACCCAATCCACAAATGGGCGTCTGAGATGAATACACACTTCTCAGATAAAGAAATGCAAATGGCAAATGAATACATGATAAAATGTTCAACATCATGAGTCATTTGAGAAATGCAAATTAAAACAACAACAAGATTTCACCTCCCCCCAGTAAGAATGGCTACCATTAAGAAATCAACCAAAAACAAATGCTGGCGAGGCTGTGGAGAAATAGGAACTCTTCTCCTCTGCTGGTGGGAAAGCAGACTGGGGGAACCACCGTGGAAATCGGTTTGGAGATTTCTCAGCAAACTAGATCTAGAGGTTCCATTCAACCTAGCTATTCTCCTTCTGGGTATTTTCCCAGAAGATCTGAAAACATCATATCACAGCGATACATGTGCACCCACCCATGTTCATAGCGGCACAATTTCTAATTGCTAAATTGTTGAAGCAACCGAAATGTCCATCCACTGAGGATTGGATAAAAAAATTGTGGTCCTTTTATATAATGGAGTATTACTCAGCTATAAAGAAAGATAAACTTGAGGCTTTTATAGGTCAAAACTAGAGACCATAATCATAAGTGAAATAAACAATACCTCCATGTGTAAACAACATACTGTCTCACTAGTGTAAGAACCTGGAAGTGTGAATACATACTAGGAGGTATGATAGGCATTGTGAAATGAAAGGGAAATGCTCAAAATTAAGGGGCAACTGTGGTGAGGATAAGGAGAAGGGAAAGAAGGGGAAATTGTGTATGTAGGTATATACAGCATAGCTAACAGTTGTACTAGTGTCTTCTATTGCTTTATTGAAAGGAACAGTTAATGATTACTGGTTTGATCATTATTGCATATCTATTTGTTTTCCTGACAAACCACTTCGAAGATATCAATAGTAATACAACAACCATTGTTAATTTCCTACCACTGTGTCTGTAACTCTGTATTATTTGTATTGTTCTTACACTATTTTGTAAATGGATATCTGTTTGTTAATATGTTTTCTTAAAACAAACAAAGAAGGGGAAATTATGTATGTATGTATATACAGGATAGCTAACATAGTTGTACTACTGACTCCCATCACTTTACTGAAAGGAACAGTTAATGATTAATTATTTTATCAATCTTCATGTCTCTATTTGTTTTCCTGAGAAACTACTTTGAAGATAACAATACATGATAGAACAACCATTGTTAATTTCCTATCACTTTGTCCATAATTCTGTATTCCTTGTAGTGTTCTTATGCTATTTTGTAAATGGATGTCTGTTTGTTAATAAGGTTTCCTTCTTTTGTTTTTAGAATAAATTTTTAAAATACAAAGAAAAAAATCTGAAAGTCTATCTTTAGCTTCATTCAAGGGGTTTTGTTAGCTTTCGATGGACGTTTTGATTTTCTGGATAGCTGTATGTATTCCTTTCATGCATTCTAGTTCTTTCCTATATTGTTCAGTTAATGTTTCCATTATTTTTTATGCTCCTATATTTTTTATATATGTCCTCCTTACATGTACTGAGCAATTCTTTCATTATTGTTGTCATTTCATTTTTTACCTTAGAGATTCTTTCTTTTCTTTTCTTTTCTTTTTTTTTTTTTTTTTGTGGTACCGGGAATGGAATTCAGAATTTTGTGCTTGCCAAGCAGGCACTTATACCACTGCCTCAGAGATTATTTCTGATCTGATTTCTTCTATGGCCATATGGAGTTGTTTCTTTACTTCAGCTGAAATCATTTCAGAGATTTCAGGTGTGTGACTTTTCAGTTCTCCTATGTTGATATCTTCTGGACTTGTTTAGGTTGGGGTGGAATTCTGAGTTTGCATTTTAGTCCTTCCTCTTGTCACTGTGGATGTCGGAGGTGAAGTGCTGGGCCTCACCTTCCCCAGGAAGCTCCCTGGAACATATCTTAGGGCCCTAGATTCCCTGGTTATTGCCCCATGATGGCAGCAGGTGTCCCACTGGGTCCAAGATCCCCAGGAAGTTTCTGTAATGCCCAAATCAGATGAGTGCCCCAATGGCAACAGATCACTGGCTTTGGGGACCAGTGTGCCCAGGCAATTGACTGAAGATGCCTGGCCTCAGGCTGACCCACAATGTTGGCAGAACAAGCAGTGTTGGATCGGGTCCTCAGGCAGCTGATGGGGCACACCTGTCTTTTCAGGGCCTTGGATAAAACCGACAGTGTCCGTGGGACTTGGAACACCTGTTTGAGTTTCCCAGTCAGATGACAAAGGGCTCCTGGGTTTTGGAGGCTTCAGGTGTGATCCACAATGTCTGTGGAGTGCAGGGCACCAATCTGAGTTCCCCTGGCAACTGGGTAATGGCGACCCGGGCTAACTTGCACCACAACCTACAATAACCATGGGGTGTGGGGCACCAGTTTGAGTTCTTCTGGTGGGTGGGTAATGGCTCTCTGATCTCTGGTGCAACTGACAATATCCACAGAGCACAGAGCTTTGATCTAAATTCCCTGGGTGGCTGGCTGATGGTGACCCAGACTGTATAAACCAATTTTAAAAACAGAATAACTCAGTGATTACTCTTTGTAATGATTCTCTTTGGATGAAAGAATAAGCTATGTTGTTATATTAATTAACACAAAATATCCCCTTTTATTGAAAGCTATTCTCATCAAAAAGTAGAGTACATCCCCTCTATTCTTAGGTGAGGGTTGGCTTTGTGACTTAACTTGGGCAATAGAATTCAAGAGAAATACTTTTTACCATAAAACATTTCTCCTTAATAAGTTGAATAATAAGCAGCCATGTAGGGAGTTTGGAAACTGAATGATAACATGTAAAAACTTCCAAGATATATGGTAACTGAAAAATGAAGTAGAAAATATTATATAAGATGTAAATTGAGTGTATGTATAAAAGGGGGAATTTTATTTTCTGTATCTAGTGCTGTGGTCATAAATTTTGTCCTTCATTCTTTTAAACTGATATATCTAATAAGAGAAAATATATAGAAAGTGTGTCAGAGACAACAGACAAAAAGGGAGAAAACATTTTAAAAATCTGATGAAGCATTATATTTAAAGCATATCAGGAATTCAATACAAAGAACTGAATAAAAAAATAAAACACACACAAACAAAAGATACATAGGCAGACTTAAAAATGCAAAATATGCCTAAATAGAGCCTTAAATGGATTTACCAATGGCGAACAATTAGATGAAAAGAATGCTCAACCACAATAATCATCACATAAATGCTAATCAAAAGCACAATGGTATATCACCTTTTCACACTAAGAATGGCTATTCTTAAATACAGTAAAGATAAGGATTACTGGTGAGGATGTAGAGGAGAAGAACTCTTGCACACTGTAGAAGGAAAGGTAAATTAGTATAATCTTTGTGGAAAATAATATGGAGTTCCTCAATATTAAATTAGAAACCATATATGGCTCCGAAATTGCGTCCCTGGGTATATAGCCAAAGGGAGTAAAATCAATTGAGGGTGCATTTCCACTCCCACTATCACTGCATTATGATTCACAATAGGTA
This sequence comes from Dinomys branickii, assembly GCA_004027595.1. Taxonomy (NCBI): domain Eukaryota; kingdom Metazoa; phylum Chordata; class Mammalia; order Rodentia; family Dinomyidae; genus Dinomys; species Dinomys branickii. The sequence goes on along the minus strand of PVLD010015217.1, from coordinate 41,883 downwards.
AGAGATGGAAATAATCTAAATATCATTATTTTTTGTATTGATAAGGAAAATGTGGTACTTGTACCTCAGGGAACACTCTTCAGAAAAGAAAAAAATAGATTCTGTTGATATAGGAGAAACGTAACACCCAGCATGCTAGATGTCAGATGAACCCTGTTTGTGTTCCCCCAAAGGTGAAGAATAAATTTCAAACAACAGTGGAAGTTAAAAATAGGTAAGATTTATTGAGAGATAGTTCCTGAGTGAGAGCAAGGATCTCAAAATTTGGTTGGACTGAGACCATTCATCAGGGTAATGTACATAGACAAGTTACAGTGTGGGTACATTGTGGGTCAAACCATAATCAACCAATAAGATTACAAGTATATGTACTTAGCTAATATTGATCCAATTGGGATAACATAACATGTATTTGCTTACATTATGATTAATATTGAACTAGAAATTCTACACTTTTCCCTGGTATAATATCTGGCAAAGACACTGTTACTGGATTATTTGCTTCCAAAAATGGTTCACCAACTAAATCTTATCAGGTCCTGGGTTACTTGTTTCTCCCTCTGCATTATATTCTAGGATCTTCTCTTGTCGAACAAAGAATTAAACAAAGCAAAAAGCAGTGGCCAAGTTTATTTGAGACAGTACAGTGAATAGTCAGGGAGAAACTGGTGCTGGGATCCCTCACCTCAGGGTGATATCAAGTCCAGGCCACACTGTTGAAGCCCCGCTCAAGTTCTCTTCAGAAATTCATGTGCAGAGCTTTGGGAACTGTTCTGTGCATGTGTCTGAGATCTCGTAATTAACAGGTCAAACCTACTTCTCTAGCCAGTTTTGCTACACCCTACTCTCCTATGTCAGTATGACTTAATTGTATTCAGTAAAACATTTATTTGAAAAGTAAGCATGCAAAAATAAAACACTATAATTTTCTCTGTAATATTAGTCATGTGACAATAGAGACCTTTACATTTTTCACTAAGTGTAATAAAAAGTGATATGAATGTTTCTTACAAATATCAAAAGGACAAAAGCCATATTCCAGTTAGGGAATACTGGTATTTTCTATCAATCTAAAAATGGTAAAATGATCAATATGACAATAAATATACTTCCTTTTCAGCAAACATTCTCAAATTACATAAATGTATGGATGATTTTAACATTTGCATACAAAAATTTTTATCATCTGCAGTTATTCTTTTAATAAAAAATACAACTATGAGAAAAATCTACCTTAAGCCATGAGTTAAGTGATGAATTTGACTGAAATTAAATAAGAACTTACAGAAGAGTCACAGATATTAGCCAGTTTTTTTACTATATAATTGTTGGCAAGTTATAACAATTATATGTATAATATGTAATTTGTTGGTAAGTTATTCAAATGAAGATTTGCTACAATGCATAGGAAAATCATAGGCATGATTAATTTTGTAAAAGAAAACATCCTGTAGAACAAGTGCTATAACGTTTTATAATAAAATGAACAATGAAAATGAAACTATTATATGCTATATAGTTATGCCCTGAATATCTTTCTCAAAGCAAGATAACTAAATAAAAATGATTGTTCATATATTAGTAAATATAATGCTGCTACTTGTGTTATTTTATTATGAATTTTAAATTATTTAAAATAATTTAAAGTTTGAAATATCTACTTCCTCAGTGTTTTGTTTTGCATAGTATATGTCTTTGAAAGTAAATGTATCGCATACACACATGAATGTATACATAGTGATGAATTTGTACATAAAAATCAGCAAATATTACTCTTTTTTAAAAAGTATCCACAAAGTGGTAGAAGGAAGCTCATAGGTTAGCTTTGGTGTAATGTGAAGAAAGGGAAGTTCCACTGTATCAAAGCAGTCTACACTTCAGCGCAGTCAGTTCACATCCTCAAAGTGTTTTAAGCCAGACACCATCCAGGGAGCCCTACAGTTCATTGAAGGTTCAAACATTGGAGTAAACATCCCTCCTGGTCAAAATAGGGCAGCAGGGCTAGTGTTTTAACTGCTCCCACGGAAGTTTGAATTCCCAGTGCTCCAACAAATCTGCACCCACCCCTTGGCAAGTGGTTCACATCTTTTTAAAAGAGGCAGAAAATACTATGTAGAATTATATACAGAACATCACAGTGTTTCAAAACAGATGTTGAATTGTGAATGATCCTTTGAATATGATGATCCTTCTAGCATGCCTTTAGAAAAGGTAAGTGAAAGTATTATAGAAAGCTAATTCATTATAGGTTTAATATACTGAGGATGATGTTTTTATTAATTCTTTATTGGCTAGTGGCAAAACCCAACTTTTAGTTTTTGAGGTGTCAAATCCTCTGATTGAAGAGTCACATAGCCATATTTCTCAGTGAACTGGAATCAGTAATTTCAGTAAAACTTAAAAGAAAAAATGCTCTCAAAATATAACAACCATTGCTGAGTTCCTACTATCTTGCTTGGTGAAGCTCTGCATCATTTCTAATGGTATTTACTACTTGCTATTGTCTTAATTGTTTGATCAATTTTGCATTCTTACATCTGGTAAGCTGAGCAACTTTGTTGAAGATAACAGTATGTAATAGGAGACCCACTGTTAATTCCTATCATCTTGTTTTGAAATCCTGTATTGGTTTTGTATTGTCTTATTTTTGTCCTCATTTGTTGTTATGTTGTTATTGCTGTTTTTCCTCTTTAAAATAAAAAGTAGAAAAAATCATATTGCAAAATAAAATTTGCCATTTGATTGCAAGTAAATGCAATTAAGAAAGATTAATCTTGATCATCTAGAAAACTCATACTAATACTGAAGATAATAAAGAAGCTGACAGCTTACAAGTTTTTGTAAACTGGGGGTATTTTTCTTTTGATCAAGTTTCAGAGGTTAACAGAACATGTAAATAAATTTCTAACAATAAGAGAAGGAACTGGAGGAAGAGAGAATAGGTGACCAAAGCTAAGGCCATAAGCATGAGAGAGAGGTCATAGTAAAGAGGCATTTCTTTGGAAGATGTTCATGTTCAAAGTAATGAAGAAAACAAATAATTCAGGATCCTACTACAAAAAGAACAACAAACTTCCGAATCCATGAAGCAGTCAAAAAATTTCCCTTGTTTTTATGACACAGGGCTTCACTACATAGTTGAACTCACCATGTAACCCAAGCTGGTCTAGAATTCATGGTGATAGTCTTGTCTAGCCTCCCCAGTGCTGAGATATAGGCATGCACCAGCACACCTGGCTAAGGACAGAACTTTTTTTTCTTAATTTATTTATTTATTGTTATTATTGGTTTTACTTTTTTTTTAATGTATGTGGTGCTGGGGATCAAACTCAGGACCTTGTGTGTACAAGGCAAGAGCTCTACCACTGAGCCACATCCCCAGCCCATGAACTTTTAGAAATTGTACATATTGAGAAATTACTAACTACATTGTGCAGTATGTCCTTGATTGCCTCTGAAAGAAACATATTTGAGTTCCAGGATGCAATTGGGTAGTATTAGAAAACTTTTAAAATATTGAATTAATTTATTAAAGATAATTTTAACTTATGGTAAATGTAAGAGATGAAATGACTCAAATTTTATTAAATATGATCTTATGCTAGTTTGGGACACATTTTAGTGATTATAGTTATATGTACATAGAAGTGCACCATCACTACAATCTTATTTCAAATCATTCCTATTATCACAGAAATCTGTGTCCATGATGACTGATTTTCCTAGAACTTTCATATAAAAAGAATTACACGAAGTCTGATCTTTGTGTAATTGAGCCTTTTACTAAGAATCACATTTTGACTTTAAGCTGTTCTGTGTTTTAAAAGAATTCAGACTTTTACTAAGAATAACATTTTGACTTTAAGCTGTTTCAGTGTGAATGTGCATAACTGTTGCAAAGCAAAATCAGTGTGAAGATTTATTTTCTTCTATTGACAAAAAGAAGCCGATATTTACTCATTATTTACCAATTATTTTGTATTCAACTATATGTATTGTGTACTCATATGGAAGAGCAGAAATGTTCACATCCAGCTTTCAATTAAAGAAGTCTTGGTTCTTTCCTTTCCTGATAGATATTCATATTAAAAATTCTCAGACTTTAGATTTGACTGAATCACTCTGATTCACTACATACTTGCTTCATGCTCAAGCCTATGCCCAGCTGGAAACTTAGACTGACACCATCTCAGCCAGTACTTACACTCATTATATCTCTTTATTTAACTATTTTAGTCTTGATTTCTCATTTTTATATAATATATGAAAATAAAAAATTATGTTTCTCTTCTAATTTCTGCAGAGCACATGATAAGTTGTTGAGTAAAATAATTATAACAAAATGTGAAATTCATTATTCATGGGGAGGAAAATTTTCCTTACTAATGGAATTTCTATCAACACTATATAATTTATGTTTCATTCCTATTCCAAGTAACATTTTCAGATAAAATTTCAGACTTTGATGTTATGTTCAAAACATGTAAAATATAAAAAGCAACTTCACTGTCAGTAAAGAAAGATGTGATATAGAAAGTGTGTGAGCATTTGTGAAAAGACCAATGATTTAGAAAGACTGAAGTGAGATATGACGATCTATAGAAACTGCCTCTTCCCTTCTCTCCAATGACTTGCAATTTTTTTATCTGTACTTAATTTAGTGAAAAATCCTGAACTAATTGCAAAAAGTTCCTCATTCATTTCCCTATGCTTTATAAGTATAATGCTTGTCAATTAGAGGGAAAAATAAGACAGAATGAATGGGCCATGATTAGGGCACTGTATCCCCGGAGAGGGGAGCAGGGATAGCCACACTCCATGCAAGCCCCCATTCTTTTAAAGTTCTTATGATATTTTGTACACACTCTGTACATATTTCAAATACATTTTTATATGAATTATTCTATTCTTTCTATTTGATAAGCATATCTTTCTAGATTAAAATCTCCGTAAAGGACATTGACTCATTGTATATATAAACAAATCACTTAATTACAACATAAAAGGATCTAAACATAACTGTTGCATTATATTCTGGAAGGATTTCCTGTTCTCTCATGTTCAATAAATATTTAATGTTTTGTGTTTCAATATACGTCACTTCAATCTCAGAGACAAAGAAGTATTATTACAAACCCACATTCTAGTGTCAGGCTGAAGGGGCCCAGCTTTTATTCTTCTTAGTTGTATAATCATTTAAAACTCTATAAACCTTTCTATAGCATAACTTTCTTATATGCAACATGAAGACAGTAATTCTACTTATGTCACAGGGTTTTTACAAGTTCTTCAGTGTATGTATGTGTTTCATTTATTTCCACCCTTCATTCTCCAATGTAATTCCTCCTTGGAAACCTTTTCTTTTTGGACATATGCCTCTCTAGTGGAACTTTTACAAAAGAACCCAGCACACAATGACATGTTAAACATTAACAATCATGTCTGGTGACTCTGAATACTATAAACAATGTTTAAAACATTCAGTAAAGATGATTTCATATGATAAATAACATGAAAAGAATCTATACATAGGACTGAATCATCTGACTATGGGCTTCTAAGTCGCTGTATGAGTATACATGGACCTGACACAAGCTCCTTAAAGTGAAAAATAGAGATAGAAATATTTGAAAGACAAGCTTAAAATAGTCTGAAGTCAGTCCACTTTTCATGAAATTCTTAGTAAACTGCACAAAATAAACTGCAAGGAAATATATATTTAATGAATTAAAAAGTATTCTACCATGTATAAATTAGGTCCTATTTTGTGTTTTTTGTACTTTTTTGTTTTAGAGCCATCAAATGACCTTGGTAAATTACTTTAAAGATCTAGACTAGTATAATTCTCTTCAATTTATTGATTCTTTATGCATTGGGATAACAACTTCAAAAAGAGACATATATAGAAAATTATAATAAGAGAAAATGAGATAAATTGTAGGCAATTTTGTATTGCATCTTTCTATAAAAACAAAGTAGTGACAGATCCAATATTAATTAATAAGAATCATTTGATTGGTAAAGTCATACAAAATGGAAGTTCCACTCTTTCAAATACTTTTTATTACTGCATAACTATAGTTAATAAAATAAATAATCTCAAATTATAAATACTGGTTTCTATAATGATTAAAATATTAGTGTTGATATATTTATAATGAAATGCTTTCATATCATCAACAACTGTCACTACTAATGCAAATAAATAGTAAATTATTGCGGTTTTCTTCTGTTCAGTTGCTCCATATATAAAGAACTACTAGAAGTTTCCTCAGCTGAGAAAATGGATCATAAAAATGGATCTGTTGTGACTGAGTTTATTTTATTGGGATTTTCTGGACAATGGGAACTACAAATTTTCTTCTTTGTGACATTTTCCTTGATCTATGGTGCTACCGTGGTAGGAAACATTCTCATTATGCTTACAGTGACATTTATTTCCACCCTTCATTCGCCAATGTACTTCCTCCTTGGAAACCTTGCCTTTCTGGACATGTGCCTCTCCAGTGCCACAACGCCCAAGATGATCCTAGATTTGCTCATGGAACACAAGACCATCTCTGTATGGGGCTGCATGGCCCAAATGTTTTTCATGCACTTCTTTGGCGGTGCTGAGATGACTCTTTTGATAGTCATGGCCTTTGACAGATATGTAGCTATATGTAAACCCCTACACTACAGAACCATTATGAGCCACAGGTTGCTCAGTGGGTTAGTGTTACTTTCCTGGACAATTGGTTTTATACATACCATGAGCCAAATGGTTTTAACAGTAGACTTGCCCTTCTGTAGCTATAGTGTCATAGACAACATATTTTGTGACTTTCCACTAGTGATCCAGCTTGCTTGTGTTGAAACATATATCCTGGAGTTATTTGTGATTGCTGACAGTGGGTTACTTTCTTTTGTCTCTTTCATCATGTTGCTTATCTCTTACACTGTCATTCTAATCACTGTCCAAAAAAGATCATCTGGAGGGCTCTCCAAGTCTCTCTCCACATTATCTGCTCACATTATTGTGGTCACTCTGTTTTTTGGACCCTGTTTCTTTATTTATGCCTGGCCATTCAGTAGTTTTTCAAGCAATAAGACCCTTGCTGTATTTTACACTGTTATCACTCCCTTACTGAATCCTATTATTTACACACTGAGAAATCAGAAAATGCAAGGGGCTATGAGAAAATTACTCTTCCAACATATTAGAGTCACACAGAACTTCTAGATTTTGCACTGTGTAATTAATACAACTTTCATATAAACTATGGTAACATTAATTGAATAAATCATTTACAATATATTGTTTAGTGTTTTTGCATTAAAACCATAACCAACGTGAAAAAAAAATAACACTAAATTACTTTCGATTCCCAGTTAAGGCACTATAATATCTCTAATAGAAATAATTTGAGATTTGGAACAAAGTAGACACATGAAATCATTGAACATATTCCCCTTTTATATTCAAGTTATGTTGATGGGTGTAACAATTGTATAAGAATACATGAATACTTTTACTGATTATTTAAATCAATATGGATATTTCATAGAATTTATAAATTTATATCATTAAGTATCATGATTAAATTATGATTAAAATAAAGTTAATAAAATACATCTTGGACCACCAAGGCACAAATTAACTTAGTAAATCCTATGCTTTCTGTGTAAAATGGCAATCATGAGAAAGTTAGCATTGCAGAAGTAGAGATCAAGATAAAATTGTGTATCTCAATCTTGATTCCTGAGGAAAATTTAAATAACTACTTTCCTAAAAAGTATTTGGCTCACCTCTATATTCCTAGTGTAATACACTACATCAAGGTAGGAAATTTGTTTTAACTTGTGAAAAAGTAAAGCAAACCAAAAAACAGTAAAATAATGTCTTCAAAATGTCTTAGACCCAGTGTCAAGAAATTGAAAGCATTGCCATCACTGGACTCTCAAATTTACATAAACTTGTTAAGTTTACTGCAAAAATATACATGAATATATATATAGATATAGATAGATAGATATAGATAGATAAATTAGAAAATGCATAATTAAGAGGTTAATCATTGCATAAAGTATCCCCAAACTCAATCAAACATCCAACAGCCACTTTTACAATGTAATACATGGATAGTCATAATTTTCAGAAGTTTTCAATTCTTAGGGTAGACATGGTTTTGAAAAGCTAAAATAAAATTGGAACACCTTAATGGTTCTCAACAAATACTAAAAATATATAGGGATTAAGATAGTTTGACATCTTAAAATAGGTAGTATAAAAGCATGAAAAAATGCAGAAGTGCTTAAAGGACTTATGAGACATAAGCAGATGGACTAACACAAATTTTAGGAGACTTTCTGAAAGACAAGTGAGAATCAAAGGATTAGAAAATTTATCACAGTACAGCTTAAAACTTTCACAAACTGGGGAAGCAAATGGGCATCTAATCCCCAAATCCCAGAGAACATCAACTAAGATGAACCCAAAGAAATGCACATTGAGAATTACAATCAATGACATCCAGAACAAAGTAGTCCCTGGCACAGGGACACACACACATTTTGGTGGGTGATCCCCCTGGAACCCTCAACACCCAGGACAGTGGGTCTTGGGAGTGCAGTATAATCAGCAAGACAAGTAATGTGGATGTGTCTGAACAGAAGCAAGGAGCCAGCACTTGGACTTTCCAACAGAAGACTAGTTCCAGTCCCCACATCCTGAGGCTAAAATCAGCTTCATACCCAGCAGAATTCCCATGGCAAATTTGGCTGGAGTATGTAGCACATTTCTGAGATCTGACATGGACACTGTCACAGAACTGTAAACACCAGAGGTATTTTACTACTTTTGTAATCTCTTCCTTATCTGATTGGTTATTCCTTACCAGTCTGGTTGGAAGTCATCTTGTTTTGTCTTGTATTTTGAAGTTATTTTTGTGTTTGGATTTTTTCCTTGCTCTTCTCTGTTTCCCAAGTCTCCATTTTTCTGTCTTTTTTCTTCTTTCTTTTCTATTCTCCTACACTTTCTTCCTTCTTTTTTCTCACTATTTGGGTTCATGACCACCAACTGAATCTTACAAAGACTACTAAAAGATATTCTAGACATAGATAAAAATGACTAAAATTCCAAGAACAACTACAGAAAAAAAAAAAACATCAGAAAGGGTAGGCAACTACACAGAGTGGGAAAGCAGAGAAACAACAGCAGGAAAATATCATGATGAAGGAAAGCCAATATATATATATCAGTTATGACTATGAACGTAAATGGCCTCATTTATGTATTCAAAACAAACAGTGGATCAAGAAACAAGATCCAACAATATGCTATAAACAACAAATACATTTATCTCAAAAAGAAATTCACAGATTGAAAACAAAGGATAGACAAAAGCTTCCCTGAATAGGAACTCAGAAAAAGTCAGGGGGAGCTACTCTGTTTGTAGGCAATGTTAACTTCAAACCAAGAATGAGAGAAAGAAGGTCACTTCATATTTGCTATGGGAAAACATCAAAAGGAATAGATAAATAAATATGTATGTACCAAATATAGGAGCATACCACTATATAAGACAATTATTAATACACACGAAAAATCACATAACCAATTACCAATTGTAACAGGAGAGTTTAATGCCCCGTTATCACAAAGAGATAGATCAACTAGAAAAAAATCAGCAAAGAAATATCAGAACTGAACTAAACCTGTGAATAAATGGAGGTAGATGTTTTCAGAGTGTTCAATCCAACATCATCTGAAGACACATTCTTCTCAGCTGCACACAGGATGTTTTCTAAAATATATCATATACTACTCCCAGAACATGCTAAAGCAAAGGCGGAGGAATTGAAATTATCCCATGCATGAAATTAGAAATTAATGACAACAGCAACTGCCAAAACTGCAGAAACACATGGAAATTAATTAACACCTTCCTGAACAATCAGTGGGTTACAGATGAAATTAAAAGAGAAATTAAACAATATAAACAGCTAAATGAAAAAGCATCTACAATATTCTTTTTTTAATTTTAAAAGTATAATAAAAAACAAAAAGATATTGACAAACATACACAAAGTAGCATAAGAATAGTACAATTGAATCTGAGTTACAGATAGGGTGACAGGGAATCATCAAAGGTTGTTGCATTACATATTGATAATTTCTAATTGTATATTCAGGAAAATAGGTATAGACATGCAAAATTGATCAGACAATTAATCATCTACTATTCCTTACAATAAAGTGACCTAAGTCAGTAGTACAACTTCTTTTTATAGTGTGAAAGCAAAAAGAACTACATCCACCACAACAGAAAAAGGAAGAGAAAAAAAAGTGAAAAGCATTAACAAAGAGACACCAAGTTGACCAATAAACTTATAATCATAATTGAATTATAGACAAAGCAACAGAAAACCAACAATAGTTCTTACACTTCATATTGATATCTTCAAAATGTATGCACCGGAGAACACATAAAGACATACAAGATTAATCAAGCAATCAGTCATCAACTATTGCCTACCATTCAATGACATAAGTCAATAGTAGAACGATGCCAGCCATCCCACATACATGTGTATACATAGATACTTACATGCATACATACATAAATTTTTGCCTCATTCTTTTCTCCTTTCCCTTGTCCCCTCTGTTCTTTACTTTTGAAGAGATTTCCTTCATAACTATTAGTTTATGTTCCTACCCCCAGGTTCTTACACCAGTGACACAATATGCTGCCTGCACATGTACCTCTGATTTATTTCACTTATGAGTATGTTGTCTAATTTTGACCATTTGCCTACAAAGTCTGCATATCTGTCCCTCTTTATAGCTGAATAATATTCCATTGTATAAAAATGTCACAGTTTTTTAATCCAGTCTTCTGTGGATAGACATTTGCGTTGCTTCCACAATTTAGCTATTACAAATTGTGCTGCTATAAACATGGGTGCACATATATCAGAGTGATATAATGCTTTCAGATCTTCTGGGAAAATACCCAGAAGGAGAATAGCTGGTTTGAATGGAACCTCTAGACCTAGTTTGCTGAGAAATATCCAAACTGCTCTCCACAGTGGTTGTACCAGTCTGCATTCCCACCAGCAGTATAATAGAGTCCCTATTTCTCACAGCCTTGCCAGCATTTGTTACTGGATGATTTTTTCATACTGAGCATTCTTACTAGGGTGACATGGAATCTCAGTGTTGTTTTTATTTGCATTTCCTGGATGACAAAGGATGTGGAACATTTTCTCTTATATTTATTTGCCATTTGTATTTGTTTATCTGAGAATTATGTATTCATCTCAGATGCCCATTTCTGGATTGGGTCTTTGAATTTGGATAGGTACATGATTTTTAATTCTTTGTATGTTCTAGATAGAAGACCTTTGTCTGAGGGACAGCTACCTAGGATTTTTTCCAAATTTGTGGGTTTTCTTTTTACTTTGTTGGTGATTTCTTTACATGTACAAAAGCTTTTCAGTAGGATGAGGTCCCAGTTATGGATTCTTTGAAGTGTTTCCCTTGCAGTTTCATTTTTGTTCATGAACTCTCTGCCTACTCCTATGTCTTCAAGATTTTTACCTAATTTCTCTTCCAATAGATTTAGAGTTTCTGTTTTAATATTGAGATCTGTGATCCATTTTGACGTGAGTTTGGTGTATGGTGATAGACTTGGGTCTATGTTCAGTTTTCGGCAAGAGGCAAGCCAGTTTTTCTACCATCATTTAAAAACATGTCATCCTTTTCCAGTGAGTTTGGTTGGCTCCTTTGTCAAATATTAGTTGGCTGAGTGTGTTTTTCATTGTGGTTGCATCTTCCAGTCTGTTCCATTGATCCTCAGGTCTGTTTTTTAACCAGTACCAGGTTGATTTTATTACAGTAGCTTTGTAGTATAATTTCAGTTCAGGGATTGTGATTCCACCCGACTTGTCCTTGTTGTCCAGGATTGCTTTTGCTATTCTGGGTCCCTTCTGGTTCCCGATGAAATTAAGGCATATTTTCTCTAGATCTGTGAGGTATGCTAATGGTAGTTTAGTGGGAATTGCATTGAATCTGTACAACACTTTTGGTACTATGGCCATTTTCACAATGTTGTTTCTTCCTAACCATGAGCAGGGTATCTTTTTCCATTTATTGAAATCCTCTTCAATCTCCTTTTTCAGAGTACTATAGTTTTCACTGAATAAATCTTTCACATTCTTTGTTAGATTGACTCCTAACTATTTTAATTTCTTGGATGCTATTGTAAGGGGTATGGTTTCCTCAATATCTCTCTCAGTCTGTTTGTTGTTCATGTATAGGAATGCTATTGATTTTTCGGTGTTGACTTTATATCCAGCTACGCTGCTGAATTTGTCAATTAATTCCAGGAGTTCTCTTCTGCAGTTTTTGGGGTCCTCCATGTACAGTATCATGTCATCTGCAAATAGTGATAGTTTAACTTCTTCCTTTCCTATCCTTATTCCTTGTATTTCTCTCTCTTGTCTAATTGCTCTGGCTAATGCTTCCAGTACTATGTTGAATAGGAGAGGTGACAATGGACATCCTTGTCTTGTTCCTGACTTTAATGTGAAAGTTTTCAGTTTTTGTGCATTTAGTATGATGTTGGCTGTTGGTTTGTCATAGATGGCTTTGATCAGATTGAGGTAGAGGCCATCTATTCCTATTTTTTCTAAGGTTTTTAACACGAATGCATGTTGGACTTTGTCAAAAGCCTTTTCTGCATCTATTGAGATGATCATGTCGTTTTTGTATTTGACTGCATTGATATGATGTATTACATTAATTTATTTGCGAATATTGAACCATCCCTCCGTTCCTGAAATAAATCCTACCTGGTCATGGTGTATAATTTTCCTTATGATTCGCTGTATTCTATTTGCAAGTATTTTGTTGAGTATCTTTGCATCTATGTTCATTAGGGAGATTGGCCTGTAGTTCTCTTGGTTGGGTCCTTCTCTGGTTTTGGTATCAGTATAATACTTTCCTCCCGAAATGTGTTAGGGAGAGTTGCTTCCTTTTCGATTTCATTGAAGAGTTTGAGGAGTGTTGGTATTAGATTTTCTCTGAATGTTTTGTAGAATTCTGCTGCGAATCCATCAGGGCCTGGGCTTTTCTTAGTTGGTAAGTTTTTTATGACATCTTCAATCTCAGTAATTGATACTGGGTTGTTCAGGATTTTTGAGTCTTCCTGACTCAATTTTGGTAATTTGTACGTTTCCAGGAATCTGTCCATTTCTTCTGAATTTTCTATCCTATGGGATTAAAGACTTTCAAAGTAGGTATTAATGATCTCTTGGATTTCTGTGGGATCTGTGGTGATTTCATCCTCTTAATTCCTTATTGCATGAATTTGAGTTCTTTCCGTTCTTTTTTTGATAAGGTTGGCTAGGGGTTTATCAATTTTATTTATTCTTTCAAAGAACCAACTCTTTGATTCTCTTACTTTTTGTAGAGTTTTCTTCATCTGAATTGCATTAATTTCTGCCCTGAGTTTTATAATCTCCTCCCTTCTCTGGGCTTTTTGCTTGGCTTGTTGTTCTTTTTCTAAGAGTTTGAGGTGTAGTATTAGTTTATTTATTTGCTCTCTTTCTGTTTTCTTTATGTATGAGTTCATCACTATAAATTTCCCTCTGAGGACTGCTTTCATTGCATCCCACAGATGCCGGTAGGTTGTATTTGCATTTTCCTTTGTTTGTAGGTATTTTTTAATTTCTTTAACTTCTTCTGTGACCCACCAATTATTCAGGAGGTTGTTGTCTAATTTCCAAGCGTTTATGCGGTTTCTGGAGTTCTCTTTGTCATTAACTTCCAATTTCATTGCACTGTGGTCAGATAATATGCATGAGATAACTTCAATTCTTTTGCATTTAGGTAGATATGCTGTATGGGCTAGAATGTGGTCTACTTTAGAGAAAGACCCATGTGCAGCTGAGAAAAATGTGTGTTCTGAAGGTTGTGGTGTGGAACACTCTGTATACATCTACTAAGTCCATTTGTTCACACTTTTGATTCATGTTTGTTATTTCTTTCCTGAGTTTCTGTCCAGTTTTTTTTTTTTTTTTTTTTTTTTTTGCGGTACTAGGGATTGAACTCAGAACCTTGTGCTTGCCAGGCAGGCGCTTATGCCACTGAGCTAAATCCCCAGCCCCACCTGAGTTTCTGTCCAGTTGACCTGTCTCTTTGCATCAGAGGGGTGTTTAGGTCCCCCATTAAAATAGTGTTATTAGTTAGCTGATTTTTCACATTTGTTAAGACTTGAGTTGTAAAGTTTGGTGCTCCATTGTTTGGTGCATAAATATTTAGGATTGTTATCTCTTCCACTTGCAGCTTTCCCCTAACTAGTATGTAATGACCTTCTTTATCTCTTTTGATTGCTTTTGGTATGAAGTTTACCATGTCTGCAAACATAATAGCTACCCCTGCTGTTTTCTGGGAACCTGTTGCATGGAGAGTTGTTTTCCATCCTTTAACTTTCAGCCTGTGGATTTCCTTTTGAGTAAAATGTGTTTCCTGTATACAACATATCGTTAGATTGTGTTCCTTAATCCACTCTGCCAATCTTTTACCTTTGACTGGTGAATTGAGGCCATTTACATTAATGGTTATAATGGTTATATGTTGGCTTATTCTAGTCATGTAATTTACATGTTGTTGTTTTCCTTCTTTTGCTGAATGTTTACTTACTTGTTCTGTGTAGGGAGTTGTTTCTATAATTGTTCTTGCGATTGTTGTCTCTTTTTTCTCTGTCTAGAATATCTTTTGGTGCTTTTTGCAATGCTGGTTTGGCACTCATGAAGTTTTTCAGTTGTTATTTGTCATGGAAATATTTTATTTCTCCATCGATCTTGAAGGACAGTTTTGCAGGCTACATCAGCCTGGGTTGGAAGTTGTTTTGTATCAGAATCTGCAATATCTCGCTCCAAGCTCTTCTTGATTTCATGGTTTCCGTTGAGAATTCTGTGATTCTGATGGGCTTTCCTTTATAGGTGATGTGTTTCTTTTCCCTAGCAGCTTTTAATCTTGTGTTCTTTTGCTGGATATCTGGGATCTTGACTATTATATGTCTGTGTGTGGTTTTCTTTGGATTATGGATTGTTGGGGTCCTATATGCCTCAATTAACTGTATTTCAGTATCTTTTACCTTGTTTGGAAATTTTTCTGTTATTATTTCAGCAAATGTTCTTGTTATATCATTTGTGTGGTCTCGTGCTGTTTCACTGACTCCTATAACTCGAATATTATTTCGTTTTGCCTCATCTTGCAGCTGTTGGATTTATTTTTCTTGTGTCTTTGATGACTTTATGAGATCCTTTCTTTCACGCTCATAGGCTGCCATACTGTCTTGAAGGTCTGAAATTCTTCAGTTTCATTTAAGCGGTTTTGCAAGCTTTCATTGGAAGTTTTCAAATCCTGGCAATCTCTTTGGACCTGTTTCATTCTTGGTAATTCATTCCTAAATTGCTCCTGTAACGTTTCCATTTGTTTCCTACTTTCTTCTAATCTTTTATCTATTTCTTCTCTATGTGTACGGAAGATTTCTTCCATTATAGTTTTCAGTTTATTTTTTGTCTGAGAAATTATTGCAGGTATGTTGCTTATTTCTGCTTTAAGCTCTTCTATGGCCTGTTGGAGTTGTTTCAATGTTTCGGATGCAATCGTTTCAGAATTTGCAGGTATGTGGCTTCCTAGTTCCCCTGTATCCTTGCATTCAGGACTTGTTCTGGGTGGGGTTGAGTTCTGAGACTGTGTTTTGTTCTTCTGTCTTCCCATTTTTGGGTATCAGATTCAAAATGTTGAGCAATAAATTACCCAGGCAGTTCACCAGGCAAAGGTCTGTTGCAAAGGCTGCTCCAATGACTCCTTCTCTTCAGGAGAATGTCCCTTAAGCTTTATGTTGCCAGTTCCACTCAATAGGCTGCTCATATGCTGCTTCGTGTGCCAAGCTACTCGCTACCCAGAGACCTGGCTGGGGCACATAAACAGCTCGCCTTCCCGGGGACCATGCTGTCAGGGGATTGCTCAGGTGTTCCTCCTGGATGTAGCTCCTCCCCCACTCAAAAAACCGGTCAGGGTGCCCATCCAGCTCTCCTGTCCCGGGTCCGTGCAGTCAGTAGTGCTGCTTGGATATCCCTCTCTGGGCAGAGCTTCTCCCCAACTCAGAAAACTGGTCAGGGCGCCCAATCAACTCACCCTGGGATCTTGCAGCAGGAGATCCCCAAATTGCTAATGTTGTGCCTCGCCTGCAATGCGCCACTCCCCAGTGCTTCTGCACCTCCTCTGCATTCTCACAGGAGCCGCTGACCGCAGCCACCACAGTGCCCGCTCTCCATCTGAGGATGGTACCAGCTGCAGGTGTGGGGATCTGAGCGGGACCCAGGTCTGCTGCCCAGCTTAGCTCAGTCTGCCCGAGGAGCACAGTCTCCGAGACTGCCCTGCTCCGCCACCGCCAAAAATTCCTGGCCGCAGTCACCTGCGAGCAGTTCGGGGTCGGGAAATGGGAGGGTCCGTCCCACCCTGATTGCCCACAGGGGTACGCGGACTCCGCCAAGGGGCTGCATGCCTCACCTATCTCCTCGGCCGCCCAGCTCTCCGGGCCTGCCCACTCCTATCCACGGCAATTCCAGCCGACCCATTAATGCTCACGCAGCGCAGAGCAACACATTCAGTTGGAATTTCGCAGCCACGGACCCAGCACCCATGCGCAAGACATCTGTGTCAGAGAATTTCCCTCTGCCTCTCACCTGGTCGCCATCTTCCCGGAAGTCCGCATCTACAATATTCTGAAACTTATGGCATACAATGAAAGCAGTCATAAATGGGAAATGTGTAGAAGTGAATTCTCCCATCAGGAAAACAGTATAAGCATCATGAAAGAATCTAATGCTGTACCTCAAGCTCCCATAAAAAGAAGAGTAAAACAAGCTCAAAGCCCATAAAATGGAGGAAAGTACAAAGAGAAGAAATTATTGCAATGGAGACTAAGAGAACGATCCAAAATTAATGATTTAAAGAGTAGAGTCTTTGAAAGAATAAATAAAACTGATGAAAACTTAGCCAATCTTATAAAAAAAAGTAATGAAAAACTCAAATTTACACATCAAGTAATAAAAGGGTGAAATCAATACAGACCCTATGGAAATTCAGAAGATTATCAATATCTACTTCAAAAATATTTATCCTTATAGGATAAAATAACAGAAAGAATGGACAGATTCCTAGATATATATGAATTACACAAGGTAAATCAAAATGATACAAATATTCTGAGTAACTTAATATCAGTTAATGAAACTGAAAATATAATTTAAAAATTACCAACAAAGTCCAGGTCTCAATGGATTCATGACTGAATTCTACAAGAAATTTAGAGAAGATTTAAGGCCAATACTCCTGAAAATCTTTACTGAAATTGAAAGGGAAGCAATACTCCATAAATCATTTTTGGAGGCAAGTATTTCCTTGCTATCAAAGCAGAGAAAGACCCAATCAAAAAAGAGAACTACAGGCCAATCTTACTAACGAGCATAGATGCAAAAGTACTCAATAACACACTATCAAACAGAATGTAGCAAATCATCAGGAAGATTACACAGGATGACCAAGTGGGATTCACCTCAGGAATGCAGGTATGGTTCAACATACACAAATCAAACTCAGCCATGCTCCCTAAATTTTTATACAGGTTCAAAGCAATCTTGATCAACATACCATTAGCATACCTCATAGAACTAGAGAAAACATTTCTAAAATTCATTTTCAAATAGAAGAGACCTACAATAGCAAAGCAATTCTGGGCAACAAAGGTAAAGCAGGAGACATCATAATCCCTGACTTGAAATTATACTGCAAGCTACTGTGACAAAATTATTGTGGTCTTGGCAAAAAAACAGACATGAGAATCAGTGGAACAGATTAGAAGATGCAGACACAACTACAAACACACTCAGCTACTTTGTCTTTGACAAAGGGGCCAAACATGTTTGCCGAAAGAAAGATAGCCTCTTGAATCAATGGTGCTGGGAGAACTGGCTATCTATATTGCAAAAGACTAAAATCAGTCCCATGTCTATTATCACACACTAAACTAATGTCAAAATGGACCAAAGATACAAATATTCAAACAGAAACACTGAATCTGCTGAAGAGAAAGTAGGTAGAATTCTTGAAGACATAGATATAGATACAGACTTCATGAACAAAACTGAAACTATATGGGAAATACTGCAAAGTATCAACAATTGGGATTTCATCTTTTAAAGAAGCTTTTGTACATTAAAAGAAATCAGCCACATAGTAAAAAGACAACCCACACAGTTGGAAAATGTTTTAGCCACCCATCCCGCAGACAAAGGGCATATCTAGAACACATAAAGAATTGAAAACAATCAGACCCACAAATTCAAACACCCAATCTAAAAATGGGTATCTGAGATGGATAGACACTTCTCAGATGAAGAAATACAGATAGTAAATTAATATATGAAAATAATGTTCAGCATCATTGGTCATTTGAGGTTTGCAAAACAAACAACACTGAAATTCCATCTCACTCCAGAAAGAATGGCTATCAAAAAGACGCAAAAATGAATCCTTTCTACTGTTGGTGGAAGTGTAGACTGGTGCAACTACTGTGGATATCTGTGTTGATATTCTGTACAAACCTAGGATTAAAGGTGCAGTTGGATCCAGCTATTCCTCTTCTGGGTATTTTCCAAAAGAATTAAAAACATCATATCACATGGGTATATGTGCACACGTTTATAGAAGCACAATTTATAATAGCTAAGTCTTAGAAAAAACCAAATGCCCATCAACCAAGAAATGGATAAAAAATTGTGGTAGTTTTATACAATGCAGTATTACTCAGCTATAAAGAAAGATAAACTGGAGACTTTTATAGGTAAATGGATGCAACTTAAAAACACTCAGAAGTGAAATAAATCAGACTAACAGGTGTAAATATGACATTGTCTCCATAGTGTAAGTAGCCGGAAGAGTAAATAAGAGCCAAAATTGTATGATAGATATTGGAAAATGGAGAAAAACTGTTCAAAAAGAAAGAGAAACTGGGATGGGGGAAAGGCAAAAAGAAGGAAGAGAAAAGTAAAAGTAAAAGTAAAAGTAAATATATATATATATATATATATATATATATATAGACAATTTGAAAGAAGACATTGAGCTTCCTCATTATTCTAGGACCTAATTTAGGAGACATGCACCTGTCTCACTTCAAGAGGAGCAATACCAAATCACACTAAAAAGATTCCTCATAACAAGGGGAACTGAATTTCTATGATTTCACTGAAAAGTAAGGTTTGGGCTTATATAATTTGATCAATTTTTCATGCCTATATCTAGTAATGTGAGCACCTACTTTGAAGATAACAATAAGCAATATATTAACCATTGTTAGTCTCCTGTCTTGGTTTGAAATTTTCTATCACTGTTATTAGTGTTTTCTTCTCTTTAAAATAGAAACAAAACAAACAAACAAAAAAAAACCAATTACGGTCAAAGTGTCAAAAGTCAAAGACAAAGGTCGGACATGGTGTGCATGCCTGTAATCCCAGCACTTGGGAGGCTGAGGCAGGAGGATCATTGAGAGTTTGAGGCCAGCCTGGGCTACAAAGTGTGCTCAAGACCAACCTGAACTGCATAGTGAGACCCTGTTTCAAAAAGACAAAGAAAAAAGTCAAAGACAAAAAGAGAATATCGAAACCAGCAATTGAAAAGTACATTTTCATACTCAAGGTAACTATCATAAGACTGATGGCGGTTTTCTCAAAAGAAAGCTTGTAAACCAGTAACAAGTACACAGATGTAGTTCCAAAAGTTAAAGAAAACACAGTCAAATAAAAATATAATTTCTGCCAAATTACCTTTCACAAATGAAGAAGAGATAAAGAACACAAAAGTTGTGGGATTCTTCTCACCACTCACACGTCCTTTGTAAAAAATGCTAAAGGAAAGTTTTCAACTTGAAAAGCCACTCACGTAAACATAAAAGGTAAAAATCTAACTGTAAGTTAGTATCACAATCATAATACTGTAACACTAAAATAGGGTTGAGTGATTCCCTTTTAATTTTAGTATAAGAGTTAAAGACAGGCTGAACCCCAGATACCTTCAGGAACCCCAGTGATCTGCTGCTGTACCTCCCAGACCGGTGTGCAAGGCAGGTAGAATCCTGGACACTGAGGTCTTGGTGGCCACTCCCCACTCCCCTAGTAAGTCTGTGAGTGCCGGGATAAACCCTGGTCATCTTTAGGAACATTGATGAGCTACTTCTGTGTCTCCCTGATCAGTTGCAAGGCAGACAGAGCCCCAGGTAACTTCTGGGCCTTAATGGCATTCTCTGCACCCCTGGATCCCAACGTGAGCTGGGCTGAATTCCAGTCATCTTCAGGAATACCAGTGAGGTGACCCCACACCTCCCCCATTACTGTGTGAGGCAGGCGGAGCCCAGACACCTTCTAGGGTCTTAGTGGTCACTCCCAAAATGACATGTACCCCTGTGGGAGACCAGCTAAAGTCTGGACAGACTCAGAGGCCTCAAGAACTCCATCCTCACTCTTCTCCTTCCAGCATGGGGACTAGGCTGGGTCCTGGGGAACATCTCAAGCCTCAGTGACCATGACCTGCATTCCCCGCAACCCTAGTGGAAGCCAGGTTAAACTTGACAGTTTCAGGAACTCCAGTGAGTCTCCCCCACCCCTCCCACACTGGCCTGGAAGAAAAATGAATGCAAGAAAGTTTTGTGAGCATCTGGGACACCACTTCACCCCTACACGCCAGCACAGGAGCCATGCTAAGCACTAGGCATCTTCAGAACCTCACCCTGCCACTTCCACACAATTAGAGTGAGGCTAAAATGCAGAAAAACTCTGAATCTTCAAAAATGACAAAACAAAGGAGCAAAATGCAATCACAGACCTCTACACGACGGAGAACAAGTCCAGAACACATCAACATAGAAGACCCTGGAAGTCATACATCTGAAATCTCTGAAATGATAGCAACTGAAGTAAAGAAACAATTCTGTCAAGCCACAGAAGATATCAGAATAGAAATAATCCCTCAGGGAAAAAAAAAAGAAATGACAACAATAATGAAAGAATTGTTCACCATATCCAAAGAAGACATTGACAAGAAAATAGAGGAGCATAGATAACTACAGTGAACAATACAGAAAAAAATAGAATGTATGAAACAGATTCAAACAGATATCCGGGAAATTAAAAGTTCCATTAAAATCTGGTAAAGTTTCCTGAACAAAGCTGAAGAGAGATTTTCAGACCTTGAATACAGCATTGCAGCTAATGATCATGAAAGGAAATATCTCTTCAAAATTTCAAGGAACCAGGTAATAACAATTTAACAGCTGCAAGACAATGTAAAGAAAAACAATGTAAGACTGATAGGCATCAATGAAACAGCAGGAGTCAATACATATGACATGAGAAGACTATTTGCAGAAATAATAGAAGAATATTTCCCAAGTATAGAAAAAGAATCTGCCACACAGGTGAGGCATATGGAACTCCAACAAACCATAACCAAAATAAAACTACACCTAGATGTATAATAATCAAGATCCCAAAAATAAAGCAGAAGGATAGAATATTAAAAGCTGTTAGAGAAAAGAAACAGATCACCTATAAAGGAAAGACCATCAGAATCACAGCAAATTTCTCAACACAAACCATCAAATCAAGAAGAGCTTGGAATGAAGTATTCCAGGTCCTGAAACAAAACAACTTCCAACCCAGACTAATGTATCCTGCAAAACTCTCCTTCAAATTTAATGGAGAAATAAAATACTTCCATGACAAAGAACAACTGAAGAACTTCATGAGCACCAAATCAACTCTACAAGAAGTATTAAAAGATATTTTAGAAAGAGATAGATGACCACAATTTCAAGAAAAACAATAGAAATGAACCATCTAGCAGTGAAGGCAATTAAACAGACGGTAAAAGTAGGAAACCAACATCAAGTCAATAACATGATAAAGACAAGCCAATATATAACAGTTATAACTATTAATGTAAACAGCCTCAATTCACCAGTCAAAAGAAGTAGACTGGCAGAGTGGGTTAAGAAACAAAATCCAACAGTATGCTGTACACAAGGAGCACATTTAACTCCAAAGGAAATCCACAGACTGAAAGACAAAGGTTGTAAAACAATTCTTCATGTGACAGGAACACAGAAAAAAGCAGAGGTAGCTATTCTGATTGCAGACAATGTGAACTTCAAACCAAGAACAATCAAAAGTGATAAACAAGGTCACTACATACTGATTAGGGGAAAACTTCATGAGAAAGAGATAACAATTATAAATATGTATTCACCTAACATGGGGCACCCAAATATATAAGAGAAATCTTAATAGACATGAAAAACTAAGCTAATAACACTATTGTAGTAGGGGACCGTAATACCCCATTGACATAAAGGGATAGGTCAACTGGTCAAAAAAATTCAGCAAAGAAATGAGAGAACTGAACAAATGGACTTAGTAGACGTTTACAGAGGGTTCCACCCCACAACATAAGAATATACATTCTCAGCTGCACATGGATGTTCTCTAAAGTAGACTACATACTAGCCCATAGAATCTGCTTAACTGAATGCAAAGGAATTGATTTTATCCCATGCATACTATCTGACCATACTGCAATGAAATTGGAAATTAACAACAAAAGGAAACACAAAAGCTCCATAAACACCTGGATGTTAAATAACAGCCTCCTGAACAACCAGTGGTTCACAAATGAAATTTAAAAAATATTAAACAGTATCTGCAAACAAATGAAAATGTAAATACAACTTACCAGAATCTGTGGGACACACTGAAAACAGTCCTCAGAGGAAAACTTACAGCAGTAAACTCACACATAAGGAAAACAGAACAAGAACAAATAAATAGCACAATGCTGCACTTCGAACTTTTAGAAAAAAAAAGAACAAGTCAAGCCCAAAGCCCAAAGAAGTCAGGAAAGTATAAAGATGAGGGTGGAAATTAATGCAATTGAGACAAAGAAAACACTACAAAGAATTAATGAATCAAATAGTTGGTTCTTTGAAAGAATAAATAAAATTAAACCTCTAGCTACAATTATCAAAAAAAGGAAACAAAAAACACAAAGTCATGCAATAAGAAATAAAAGGGTGAAATCACAGAAGATGCCACAGAAATTCAGAAGATCATCCACAATTACTTTAAAAAATCTTTACTCCCATAGGATGGAAAGCACAGAAGAAATGGACAGCTTCCTACATAAGTATGAGTTAACAAAGTTGAATAAAGAAGCTATAAAAATTCTGAATAACCCATTATCAAATAATGAAATTGAAAATGTGATTTAAACCTACCAGCAATGAGAACCCAGGTCCTGATGGATTCAGAGCTGAATTCTACAAAAACTTTGGAGCAGATTTAGTGCCAATTCTTCTCAAACAGTTCAATGAAATTCAAAAGGAAGCAATTCTCCCTAACTCATTTCTGGAGACAAGTATTGACACCAAAACCAGAGAAAGATCCAACCGAGAAAGGGACCTATAGACCAACCTCACTAATGAGCAGAGATGCAAAGATAATCAATAAAATATAAGCAAACAGAATGCAGCTAATCATCAAGAAGATTATATACCATGACCGAATGGGATTCATCCCAGGAATGCAGGGTTGATTCAATATACGCAGATCAGTTAATGCAATATATGATATCAATAGAGCCAAAGGCAAAAACCACATATTCATCTCAATACATGCAGAGAAATCTTCTGACAAGGTCCACCATACATTCATGATTGTCTTGGTTACTTTTCTCTCATTGCTGAGACAAAATAACCAACATCCAAAATTAAAGTAGGAAAAGTTTACTTTGCTTACAGTTTATGGAGATTTTAGTCCTTACTTGAATGGCTACAAGGCAGAGTGGTACATGGCAGAAGGCCACCGTTAACAGCAGCAGAATACTGCAAAAGCAACAAGAACAAAAGGGAGGAATGGTGGCAAGCAGCCTTTTTCTCCCTTACATATGCAAAACTCTCCAACCCAGGGCTGGTGTAGCTCTCACACCCATAATCAATCAAAACTCTGAAAGCTTGCCCAATGACTGCATGAGGATTTGGAGGGACATGCAGACAAAAACCATAATGATGATTAAAAACCCTACAGAAAATAGGGATAGATGGTCTTTTTCAAAATCAATCTCTGACAATCTGATCAAAGGTATCTATGACGAACAAACAAATAACATCATACTGAATGGAGAAAAAGTGAAAGCGTTCACTTTAAAATCAAGAACAGGACAAGAATGTCCACTATCACTATGCCTATTCAGCATAATTCTGGAAATATTAGCCAGAGCAATTACACAAGAGAGAAATAAAAGGAATAAGGATAGGAAAGGAAGAAGTGAAATTATCCTTATTCACAGATGACATGATACTCTACATGGAAGACCCCAAAACCTCCACCAAAAGATTCCTACAATTAATCAACAAATTCAGTAGTGTAGCTGGATACAAAGTTAATACTCAAAAATCAATAACATTCCTATACACAAACAACAAACACATTGAGAGGGAAATTAAGGAAAGTGTACCTTCCACAATAACAACCAAAAAATTGAAATACTTAGGAAACAATCTAACAAAAGCAGTGAAAAATTTTTACAGTGAAAACTACTGTACTCTGAAAAAGGAGACTGAAGATTTCAGAAAATGGAAAAATATCCCTTACCCATGGATTAGAAGAATAAACATTGTGCAAATGTCCATACTACCAAAATGGTTGTATAGATTCAATGCAATTCCAGTCAAAATACCATTAGTATACCTCACATACCTAGAGAAAACAGTCCTTAAATTCATCTGGAACCAGAAGAGACCCAGAATAGCAAAAACAATGCTGGGCAACAAAGACAAGTCAGGTGGCATCAAAATCCCTGACTTGAAAATATACTGCAAGGCAACTGTGATAAAATCAACATGGTGCTGGCAAAAAAAAAAAAAAACACATGAAGATCAATGGAACAGAGTGAAAGGTGCAGTCACAATCATAAACACACTCAGACAACTTATTTTTGACAAAAGAGCCAAACAAGTTCACTGGAAAAAAAGATAGACTCTTTAATAAATTGTGCTGGAAAAATGGGCTCACCACATGTTGAAGATTGAATCTAGACCCATGTCTATCACCATGTACAAAACTCAAATCAAAATGGATCAAATATTCGAACATTAAAGCAGGAACACTAAATCTACTGGAAGATAAAGTAGGTAAACATCTTGAAGAAATAGGGGTAGGTAATGAGTTCATGAACAAAAACAAACTGCACGGGAAATACTTCAAAGAATCAACAACTGGGTTCTTATCTTACTGAAAAGTTTTTGCACATCTAGAGAAATCACCAATGAAATAAAAAGAAAACCCACAAATTGGAAAAAGATTTTAGCTGACTGCCCCTCAGAAGAAGGACTTCTGTCTAGAACATATAAAGAAGTAAAAAGAATCAGCCCCCCAAAATTTAAAAACCCAATCCAAAAATGGGCATCTGAGATGAATACACACTTCTCACATAAAGAAATACAAATGGGAAATAAATGCATGAAAAAATGTGCAACATCATTAGTCATTCAAGAAATGCAAATTAAAGTATCACTGAGATTTCATCTCACCCCAGAGAGAATGGCTATCATTAAGAAAGGAACCAATAACAAATGCTGGTGAGGCTATGAGGAAAAAGGAACTCTTCTCCGCTGTTAGTGGGAGTATGGACTAGTGCAACTCCTGTGGAAACTAGTCTGGAGATTCCTCAGTCAACTAGGAATAGAGGTCCCATTCAACCCAGCTATTTCCCTTTTGGGTACTTTTCCAGATCTACAAAGATCATACCACAGCAATATATGTGTACCCATGTTTGCAGCTGTTCAATTTGTAAATAGCCAAATTGTGGAAGCAACACAAATGCCAATCACCTGAGGAATGGATAAAAACGATGTGGTATTTTTACATAATGAAATATTACTCAGCTATAAAGATAGATAAACTTGAGGCTTTCATAGGTAAATGGATGCAACTAGAATTCATACTAATAAGTGCAATAAATCAGAACCACCTGTGTAAATATGGTAATATGGTAATATGTAAATATTATGTAAATATGGTCATATGTAAATATGGTAATATATTCTCACCCATGTAGGAACCTGAAAGAGTAAATAAAATCTGAAAAGTATAATAGATACTGTGAAAGGGAAAGAAACTTTTCAAAGGGAGGGAACAACTGGGATGAGGGAAAATAGCAAAAGGAAGAAGGGAAAAATACACACACACACACACACACACACACACACACACACAGGGTAACTGAGACTTGTAGTACTGACTTCCATTGCTTCATTGAAAGGAACAGTTAATGTTTAGTTGTTTGATCAACCTTAAATGCCTATATTTGTTTAACTGAGTAACCAATTTGAAGATAACAATATGTAATACAATATCTGTTGTTAATTTTCTATCACATGTGTGAAACTCTGTTTTGTTTCTATTGTTTGGGTGTTGTTTTGTTTTTATCTGTTTGTTAATATGTTTTCATTATTTATCTTTAAAAATAAAATTGGTTTATAATCCTTAAATTTGAATGATGATATCATAGTCTGTTTCCTGCTTTTTCCACTGAGTAAGTCACCAAGAATAACTTATAAGGAATAAACTGTTGGGTGTCACTGAAGCTGGAAAATATTTACACATGAAGGATAAAGCCAGCCTGAGAACACAGGCATTCTTCTGAGTAAACAAGCCATTGTAATATTGTCAACTTGTTGCTGGGCAGGGAGGCAGAAATTAACCAACCTCTCAAGGGTATAAATAAATGCTCTACTGTATTGAGGCAGTCCTCTTGCTCATCAGGCAAGAGGTAACTCCACCTGACTCCAGCTATCGCTTGTCTTTATTTTCTAAATCCTCTCACGGTTTTCTCCCGGGGACCACTGAGAGACCACAGACTCCCACAATTGGTGCCCAACATGTGGCCCCCTGTAAGGAGAGTGATTGGTGAGGGGACACTCCCCAGAATTTGTGCGCACAACAGGGTTGAGGGAGTGGATTAGTAGGTCAATAGTTAGCACTGGAGTGTTATATTGACAATTATCAGATGTTAAGAGCAGGACATGGAGGTCTACTGACCTTAAACAATAAAGTTACAAAGAATAGGTTTAAGAGCAGACAAAAAGGAGAAAAGTATGTTAACTTGCTAGCAGTTAAAAATGAAAGTTTCAAAAACTACACATGTTCATAGATATATACACAAATGTTTGCTGTTTTCATAGTTACTGTCTTTCTTTTCTGGATTGTGGATAAAAGAGGTTTTAAAGCCACAAAGTTTTCAGCTGGGAACTGTACTTTAAATTTAAGTCACAAGTCCAAGTGGGACAAGGGCAGTGGCACTGCCAGGGGGAGGGGCACAAAGTGGGCTCAGGGAGCACCCCGGGCTCTGGTTCTGGGCAGACCCAGCTGGGACTTCCCAGCTACCTGTGTGTCCATGCAGCCCATTCAGCTGCAGGCACTGGCACACACTGCCAGCTACCAATATGTGGGCCAGGAACCCAATGCACAGGACATGACTGTGGTGCATGCTAGCTCTCCCTGCCACCAGCACCACCAGCCTGGACAAGGCTGTGCCCAAGTTTGGCACCAGAAATTCATCCAGCTGAAATCAGTGCTTGCGCTAAAAATTCAGAAAAAAACCTGGACATCCAGTGGCCAAAGTGAAAGCCTAGGGCTAGAGCTACAACTGGCACGCCAAGAAAATCTTGTGCGCCTCCTCCAAGCAGCCCGCCTGCCAGCATCTGCTTGAGGAGTGGGAAGAAATGTGGGCAGAAGACCCATTCCCTGTGCTAAGACAAGGGAGCCGGTGCTAGGAGCTCACCCTTACCTCAGGCGGTGGAGCGGAGGGAGGCGTGGACCTTGGTCCCTCTTCCAGATTCCTATTAACTCCTGAAATGGGAC
Organism: Dinomys branickii; assembly: GCA_004027595.1. Taxonomy (NCBI): domain Eukaryota; kingdom Metazoa; phylum Chordata; class Mammalia; order Rodentia; family Dinomyidae; genus Dinomys; species Dinomys branickii. The sequence continues at coordinate 13,854 of PVLD010015217.1, read as the reverse complement.
CCCAAATTTTTCCTACTGAAGTCCATGGATCATTGCCTGAGGGTACAGCGAGACTCTTGCTAGGCCGCAGCAGTCTTATTTTAAAAGGTCTTCAGGTTTTGCCTGGTGTCATTCATGCTGATTATACAGGAAAAATCAAGGTTATGGTTCAATCTACCCAAAACGCTGTTCAAATCACACTAGACTTGAGTATTACTCAATTAGTCATTCTTTATTTGGCAGAAATTGAAAAATATATAAATAGAATCTATGATCACTTTTTCATATTTTCTTCACTTATTCCAACAAACAATTTACCCAAACTGGTATTTGGTAATGTTAATTGGCTCCGTCCAGATTTTGAACTAGTTTTTCTGGTGTTATTAATTGTCGTTATTCTTTAGACAAGTTATTTCAAATTGCTTCTGTTTTCACAGATGGATCATCTTAGGTTAAGGGAGGTTATATATGACAGCTTCCTCTTCCAAAATATTGGATACAGGTTTCTCACTTTATGATCAAGATTCAAATTACAAAAACAAAAGAGGGGGTCAATCCCTCCCACTTCACTTGTTGATATATACTAATTAAATTTTTAAAATTTTACAAAAGATGGAAGGTACAGTACAAGAAAAACAATTCCATCGGGTTAAAAAAAAAAGGGTTAGGAAGGGTCCTTTGGCAAGATCTCCATACTGGACAATGGAAGGGACCCAGTCCATTATTTACCTGGGGTAGAGGGTATACTTGTGTTTTTCCAGAGAATGCTGAGCAACCTATTTGAGTACCAGAGCGTGCTACCTGGCTATATCTTGAACTCAGATCTGGAGAAGTTTGTTCTACCTTTGAGGGAGTTGATGTGCAGTCCTGTGAGAGTGATGTCTCTGAGACCATTTTACAGCTGATAGATAGGATGAGGCTAAATCCAACCTGGGGCCAACCAAAGAAATCAACCTAGAAGGCCCAGGAAATAGTAATCAAAATGGGAATTAAAGATTTAAAGAAATGACAGAATGTATAAAGATAATTGAGCTGAAAATTATCAGTATTCTTAAGACAATAAAATAAAAAGAATATATATATATGTTCATTATTGATTAAGGATTGTATTTGATTCAGATTTTTCTGATAAGAGATCTCTGCTAATTGACAAAATCTGACTAGTCTATTGAAATTATTATAGTTAACTATAATTCAATTTGCTGAAAAATATATTTGAGTGCACTCTGATTTTGTAAAGGTATTTGTTCTGTGTACTTGTTTGCGTGTTTGTCATTCAGTGAACAGCTGTTCCTCTTTATTTGGAGCTGAGAAATTTTTCTTTTATCATTTGTTCATAATACGATTAGGTTATAGATTTAAAAGCATGCTTTCACCTGAGTTACCAGCTGATTTGATATAAAAATTAAGATATTTTACCTATAGTCCTTAGGATGAGGAGAAATTGTTGGATAGGACTTCAATTGAATAGAGTGGACAACCTTTATTCATTAATAAAGAGCCCCCAGTGATCTCCATAGTCTCTTGTGAGACACCCCAATAATTGGGTCATTTGATCAAAATAAAGTTTTTCAGTAAAAATTGCAATAAGGTTTTCTCATAAAAGATGCTCTTGGTACAAAACTAAATTTTAACAAAGGTTTTCACATGTGTATGGTAATTCATTATGTTAATCTCATGGTGTATTAAATGTATTCAGGATTCTGGATCTACAGGTCTTCCAAAATGTAAAACAAAGATTGTTTATTGTGATAAGACTTTCCTTCAGATTCAGACCTCTGCCTTTAACAAAAACTTAGATAAAAGCTTCTTAGGTATTAGATAGAGAAAATTCGTTAAAACAGTCATGTCATGTCAAAATGAAAATTTAAGTATGTTACCAAATGTCATTATGATTGTCATGTAGCAATCTAATGTATGGTTTTTTATTTTTAAATTGCTGTGTAAAAATATGTAACTGTTGTTTGTTAGCATTCTATGAGTATTTAAATATTAGGATATACAGAGTTGTTAAAAATGATGGTTCCATTTTTATGTTTTAAGGCATTTGTTATTCACACCCGATTGTAATATTAAGTTTACAGCCTCCTTTACAATGGTATGTCATTGATCTTCTCTGCTGGATGTTTAATGGGATTTGGAGACCAAAAATGAGAGAGATAAAAGTGGCTCAGAGGACAACCAATATTTTGGCTATGCCTTCCAAGGTCAGTGAAGCCTCAAGACATAAGAGAACCTCTGCTGTGACATCCTATAACTCAGTTGAGTCCCTGACTTTCTGATCAAGGAGATTATGGGACCACAGAGATTCTACGGTATAGAGTGTGCTTAAGGAGAATCACCAGGGGAAAAAATAATCTCAAGCTTTCTCAGAAAGCACTTTAGTCAAGCAATGGCCATGACTCATCCAGATGGCTGACACTGACAGAGGATCAAGAGACACTGTGCTTGGTTCCAAGATCATTCCTGAGGAGACTTAACTGACCCTGATAGACAACAAAAAGTTAAATTTTTATTTATACAGGTCTCACTTTAACTTGGTCTTGAACATCCAGCAGAAAAGTGTAACCACAAGATATAAAGAAGCAATGCCACAGTAACAGGTTAGCTGTAAAAGGGTCAAGTCACCAACACCATCTGACAGTTGCCAGCTAGACTGATAACTGACCACTGTTATGGACTTTGGACTATATTCTTCTAGGACAGCTTTTCCAGCTTCCACTGAACACCCATCACTCCGGCAACTAAATAGAGAAGAGAGAGAGATTGGGAGTTGCTGAAGCTGGAAAATAGTTACACAAGAAAGATGAGGCCAGCCTGAGAACACAGGAACCCTTCCCAGTAAACAAGCCATTGTAACATTGTTAACTGGTTGCCAGGCAATGAGGCAGAAATTAACCAACCTCTCTGTAAACTATAAATAAATGCTCTACTGTTTTTGGGAGTCCTCTTGCTCATTAGACAAGAGGTAACTCCACTTGACCCTGGCTATCTCTTATCTTTATTTTCTAAATCCTCTCACCATTTTCCCCCACCCCCTGGACCCCTGAGAGACCACTGACTCACACAATAAACTCCATTTATAATTTCCATTGCAGATCAGTGTTCTGAAAGTTGAGACCTTCAAGATCTGGTGAACATATTTAGTGAGATCGCTAATGCAGAGAAGGGGCCCAATGCGCAAGATCTTGTTTAGGTACCACTCAGAAGCCCCACCCCACATAGAATCATGACATAACGTGCGGGATTAAGTTTCAAGGTGAGGTAAGAGACTCCAAACATGTAGGCTATGGCCAGCAGTTTCCCATACTTAGAATTGTTAGCTTATGTTGTTTCCCTTTAAAGTTTGTAGATTTTGTTGGAATATTGTTGCCATTTTTCAAAGCAACAGTTTATATATTTGTGGAGCAACACATAAGTGACCAATTTTATTCCTACCCAAGTGAAACTGTATAGCTTACACCACTCCAAATCCTGAAAATGAAAAACTCCTTATCTGGGATGATTCTGTTCTCCTCTTTTATTCTTCAGGTTTTTAATTTTAGTAAAATAAAATACTTTAGAATTTTAATTTAATATCTACTTTTCTCGATAAATTATTTCTATCTTTGCAAATCACATAGCAAAGTCTATTTTGTTTGAGACAGCAAACAAGATATGAAAATAACCTCTAATACTTTAGAAACTCAGAGGGGTTTGATAGTACAACATTTTTGACTCAGAATTTTATCTTATTTGATAATAAATTATGATGTTAAAGGTAGATGATATCCACGAGTTTGAAAAAAATGTACAGGAGACAAACAAAAAGCCTTAGAGTTATCTTCATAAAGTTGACAGAAACGAGATTTAGTTGTCAAATTTGGTGTTACTGGCCTTTGTGAAGGCACAGCACATTGATGGGTAGGCCTCGGAAGGTCTTCTTTAATCCATAATTCTGTGCCCTCCTCTTATTTAAATTTCTCTGGCCATATCCTAACAATTCAAGCTTGTTCACCACCTAATAGCATTGTGAAAATTCCTCTCTCTCTCTCTCTCCCTCTCTCTCCCTCTCTCTCTTTTCCTTCATGTTTTAGCTCCTAAATTCATATGTAACTTTATGTTTGTTTATTTCTTTGCTTTGAGACAAGTTCTTATTATATAGTTAATGGTGGTCTTGAATTCCCTATGTAGCACAGGCTGGCCTCAGCCTCACAGGAATTCTCCAACCTCAGACTCCTGAGTGTTGGATTTACAGTTGTGCCCCACCACACCCAGGTTCATATGAGATTTTAAACTTGGCTTAGTTTTTGGCATGTGGAGAGCCCATTTTTCCAGCACCATTTATTGAAGAGTCTATCTTTCTTCCAGTGAACTTGTTTGGCTCCTTTGTCAAAAATAAGTTGTCTGAGTGTGTTTATGATTGTGGCTGCACCTTTCAGTCTGTTCCATTGATCTTCATGTGTTTTTTTTGCCAATACCATGTTGATTTTATCACAGTTGCCTTGTAGTATATTTTCAAGTCAGGGATTTTGATGCCACCTGACTTGTCTTTGTTGCCCAGCATGGCTTTTGCTATTCTGGGTCTCTTCTGGTTCCAGATGAATTTAAGGACTGTTTTCTCTAGGTATGTGAGGTATACTAATGGTATTTTGACTGGAATTACATTGAATCTATACAACCATTTTGGTAGTATGGACATTTGCACAATGTTTATTCTTCTAATCCATGAGCAAGGAATAGCTTTCAATTTTCTGAAACCTTCTTCAATCTCCTATTTCAGAGTACAGTAGTTTTCACTGTGAAGATCTTTCACTTCTTTTGTTAGATTGGTTCCTAAGTATTACAGTTTTTTGGATGCTACTGTGAAAGGTATGCTCTCCTTAATTTCCATCTCGGTGTGTTTGTTGTTTATGTATAGGAATGCTATTGATTTTTGAGTATTGACTTTGTATCCAGCTATGCTACTGAATTTGTTGATTAATTCTAGGAATCTTCTGGTGGATGTTTTGCGGTCTTCTATGTAGAGTATCATGTCATCTGTGAATAGGGATAATTTCACTTCTTCCTTTCCTATCCTTATTCCTTTTATTTCTCTCTTGGCTGATTGCACTCTAGACCCATGTATATTACCATGCAGTAACCTGTTAGGGACCACTATAAAGTGACTCTGAGCAGGATTTAATATTAACCAATTGGCTTTTCATATTTACTTGGGAGTAGTCCAAGCCTTAGGCACCTTGTCTGCAGATGGACAGTTGAGTCATAGTAAATGAGTTGCTGGTCACTGTTGAGGCCTGTATTGGCCTGTGAGGCTGTGATGCCTCAAGGACAAGGTCACCGCAGGTAAGGATGTCTGGCTCCTACTTCCATTAACTTTAAGGAAACTATGGCTTTCAGCCCTGCTGTGAAGGCCTTCCTGGAGATAACATAGCTCTCCTAATAGTACTTGGAGGAGTCCTGCCTAGATTCCTGCTCAGATTCCTGCATTTTCTTCAGTATTCCCCCTCCCTTATTTGAAAACCTAGTAAAAACAGGTGACCCAGAAAAGGCTTTGGATATTTCAGAGAATATAGAAGCTGGAAAGGAATTAGTCCCTCCTGGAAGCCCTGAAATCATATTCCATTGTCTCATTTTTTATTTATGCTTTCGTCCGTCCACTTGCTTAGGAGATTGTGGACCTGATCAGCCTGCAATAACTTAGGGTTATTTAACCTGGTCTTCAATAGTAACCTAAATTTAAAATGGATTAAAGATATAATTTTTAAATCAGAAATACTTAATCTACTGGAAGAGAAAGTATGTACAGGTCTTGAAGACATAGGGGTAAGCAGAGGGTTTGTGAACAAAAACCAAACTACATGGAAAATACTTGAAAGAAACAACAACTAGGATCTCATCTTATTGAAAAGTTTTTGCACATCAAAAGAAATCACCAATAGAGTAAAAAGAAAACCCACAAATTGGGGAAAATTTTTGCCAACTATCCCTCAAAGGACTTTTATCTAGAACATATAAAGAAATTTTAAAAATCAGGACCCCAAATTCAAAGATGCGATATAAAAATGGGCATCAGAGATGAATACCCACTTCTCAGGTAAAGAAATATAAATGGCAAATAAATACAGGAAAAAAAGTTCAACATCATTAATCATTCACAAAATGCAAATTAAAACCACACTGAGATTCCATCTCATCCCAGAAAGAATGGCTATCATGAAGAAGTCAACCCATAATAAATGCTGCAGGAGCTGTGAGGAAAAAGGAAGCCTTCTTCACTGTTGGGGAGAGTGTAGACTGGTGAATCCACTGTGGAAATCAGTTTGGAGATTCCTCAGTAAACTAGAAGTCCCATTTAACACAGCTGTTTCCCTCTTGTGTATTTTTCCAGAAGAACTGAAAACATCTTATTGTTATAGACAGCTGAGATATATAGAAATACTATAGGCAGTCAGACAGGGCTGGGCCCTCGAAGAAGCCAACATAAAAGATAAGATACCTGTGGGCCAGACCTTAGAAAAGACTACACAAATACACCCACATAGCTCCACAGGGATGTACAGCAGGGATTGATATTCTAAATAGGTAGCTACCACCTTGAAGAGTCCTTGACCCAACCCTTACGGGAAAAGCCCAGCTCTGCATTCATGCCTGCTTGTTATGTCACTCGTTTTCCCATTTGATCCCAGTCCACTCAGTCTTAACTAAATATTCATCCTTGCAGTCTTATTGGCGGACCATAGTTTTGTCCATTTCCCCTACCTTGGACCCGCCTCACCTCATGGTTTTTCCCCATAAAAGTCCCTGACAAAGACAGAGTCGGGGGTAACCCACTCGGGCCCCCCTTCTGTCCCTCTCTTGGACAGAAGCTTTCTTTCTCTCAATAAATATTCTGCTCTTAACCTCCATTGTTCCTAAAATTCATTCTTAGGTTTTAGAGAACACGAACTCGTTTGATATCATTCAGGTTGGAATATTTATTTTCCTGAATCAATATCACAGAGATATAGGTGCACCCATGTTTATAAAAATGCAATTTTAATAGTTAAATTGTGTAATTAACCCAAATGACCATCACCTGAGAAATGGATAAAAAATGTGGTATTTTTATATAATGGAATATTACTCAACTACAAAGAAAGATAAACTCTAGGCTTTTATAGGTAAATGGATGCAACTAGAGACCAAGCTCATAAATGAAATAAATCAGACCCACTTGTTTAAACACCATAGTGCCTCCCTAGTGTAAGAACATAAAAGAGTAAATAAAATCTGAAAGGTATAATAGATATTGTCAAAGGGAAAGAAAGTTCTGAAATGGAAATAACAACTTGGAAGGGGGGAAAAGAGAAAAGAAAAAGAAAGAAGCTGAGTGTGGTGGTGCATGCCTGTAATCCCAGCACTCAGGAGGCTGAAGTAGGAGGATCATCGTAAGTTTGAGTCCAGCCTGGGCTACAAAGTGAGTTAAGGCCAGTCTCAACTGAGACCCTGTTTCAAAAAGACAAAAACAAAAGAGAAAGAAGGGAAAAAATATATATGTACAAGAGAGTTAAGATAATTGTACTACTAATTTCTATTGATCTATTGAAAGGAACAGTTAATGTTTAATTGTTTAATCGTACATGCCTATATGTGGTTATCTGAGTAATCAATTTAAAGATGTCAACATGTAATGCAATAACTATTGTAATTTCCCATCACCTTGTTTGAAATTCTGTCATTTTTATTGTTTTTGTGTTGTTTTGTTTATGTCTTTTTTTTTAATTTTTAAAAGTTGCTTTTGTTCTTTTCTCTTTAAAATAAAAAAGTACTAAAACACATGGTCTTCGGAATGTTCCCAGGCAAAGGCTGTTGACTCAGTGAATCACAAAAAATAAATAAATAAAAAATAAAAATGAGCTTGGCTTGAACTTTATTATTCTACAATTATGTTTATGTTTGTTTAGTCAAAGTTGTAATGTTTGAAGAAAATATCCCCTCTATAATAGCAGCATGCTAGTAGTTCAGGTTGGTATTAGACTGATATGTTTCATATGAAGGTAATCTTTCTTATATGAAATATGGAGGGACTACACATAAAAACATCTGGCGTCACTAGATTTGGGGATGTGATAATAAGGTAATAAGACATAGGGTATAAAATAGTGTCACTCTCTTTTTTTATATGGCCATGTATGACTTTTTTTTTCATGTAACTGGGCTTGCACCTAAGACTTTAGCATTGAGCTAAAGCCTCTACCCTTTCTTGATTTTTTTCATACAAGGTCTTGTTAATTTGTTAAATTTCCTAGGGTGGGCCTCAATTTTTCTTCCTCCTGCTTCAGCCTCCCAGTGCTGGGATTGCAGGTTTGCGCCATCATACCTGGCCTCCTAACTTTTTTTAAAATTTTCTTTCTAGATTGAGGTTTGACCCTATGAAGAAATACATTGCTTTATCATTTTAAGATAAAAGGAACTCTGTTTAAAATCCAGAAATTGTAACTCAAATCCAGCCTTGATTCTTAAAAGCTACTTTAGTATTTCTGTGTGTGTTGGCTCATGCCTGTAATCACAGCATTCTGGGAGGCTGAGGCAGAATACTCACAAATTGAAGCTCAGTGTGGTCAACACAGTGACCTTGTCTCAAAAGAGAGAAAGAAAGAGAGAGTGAGAGAGAGAGAGAGAGAGAAGGAAGGAAGGAAGGAAGGAAGGAAGGAAGGAAGGAAGGAAGGAAGGAAGGAAGAGAAAGAAAGAAAGAAAAGAAAGAAAGAAAGAAAGAAAGAAAGAAAGAAAGAAAGAAAGAAAGAAAGAAAGAAAGAAAGAAAGAAAGTTGTAGATGTAGCTCACAGTGTTCAGGGCCTAGTAGTCTGTGTTCAGTGCCTAGTATGACAAAACTAAATAAACAAAAATCAGATTAAGTGAATTTCAAAGAGTCATCTTAGTATTGGGGAAGAAAGCAGAGCATCATAGCAGGTAATTCAAAGCTGTAAGAGAAGACCACGTCTACCACTATTCCTCGCTGCACCCTGAGATGCAAACTAAACATCCAATTAGGTGGAAGCATAAATTTAGATAAGTAGAATCTCTGGGATCCTTTTTGTTTTCCACTCATCTTCCTTTCATTAATAATGAAATTATGGTGGAAATCTATTTCCCTGAAAATATGCTTATGTTGCCTAATCACGTAAGAAGACTACAGCTTTATATAGTCCTAAAAAAGACCTCATGATAACTATACCATTTAATTTGAAATGAAAAATTGTTTTAAACTATGCACTAAATTATGAAGCACAGTCTTTGATTGAAATCCTAAGGTTTGGAAAAAAGGAAATGATTAATCAATAAAAATATACTGTTTTATCAAAACTTATTTAACTGCAAAGAAAATTGCAAATAGAAAAAAATTATAAATGGCAGTGTGCTGCTAGCTTAATTGTAGCACATGAGACAGAGTTAGAGACAGGCCAATTACACAGAAATTAATGGATAGGAAAATGTGAAGCACAAATAATTAAATTTCCATGAAGCTCAGCAAATCTCGAATCCTTTCCCCTGGGCCTTCTTTGGCCTTGAAGAAGATAATTAGATAACTGGCTTTGAAAACTTACAGCTAGCTCAAACTTTCCTGGGGGAATACAAAAGAGGAGTGTGTTAAAGAAATAAAGGAATTATTGTGCTTTAATAATTAATATTGTTTCCATTACTTGCCAGTTTTTCTCTCTATTGCCGGTGCTGTTGAAGATATTGCCCTAATATTATTTAAACAACTCTATTTAATACTTCCACAATTCTTTTTTGTTCTATTGTTTTAACACCTGTTAGTATAAATTCATAGAAAGTCGAATACATAAATCTTAAATGCAGAGATTCAAGGTATTTTTCTCTATTTTTTATCTGTGAAATCACCACACTCATAAAAATATAAAACAGTTGTCAATTTGACTTCTATGTAGTCAATATCATCAGAGAAAATAGCTATTATGTTTCTATCATTAAATATTATTAGTTTTATCTATTCTTGAAGTTCATTCAAATCAAATCTCAAAATTTATTATTTTGAGTGTCTTCAGCTTACTTAATGTGTTAGACATGTCTCCATATTGTGTGTCTCAATATTCTTATGCCATTTTTTATTTTGTTGCTCGGTATATTTCACTGTAGGAACTTACTCTAATCCCACACTGGTGTCGACTTCTCAGGTGACCCAAGTTAACATGATTGTACTGGGAGTATGGGGGAAAGCTAGTGACCAATAGAGATTTATGGTTCCTTCCCCAACTAGCTGGACAAATAAGACTCAGTAGTACATGGGACATGTGGAGTCTGATATAAGATACTATCCTAATATTGTTTAAGCCACTCTATTTAATATTTCCACAATTGTTTTTTGCACTCTTCTGTTTTAACTCCTGTTAGTATAGAGAAAATAAATCATAGACATAAGAACGATCCCTAATTAGTAAAAATTTCACTGATGCTTACAGGGAAAGATTCTTTTACATCAGAACAGTACTGTGGAGGATTAAAAATGAAGGGGAAACTGTTTACAAAGTGGCACTGTCTGCTATTGGTGTGTTGTATTTACCCCTGCAGAAACTTGGAAATTCTCTCATAGTTCGCAAACAGACACTCACTGCCTGTCTGAAGAGGTCGAGTTTTACTATTGGTAGACTGAATATCTAACAGTCGAACAGCTCCAGACATGTGTGTTTAGTCAACCCATGTGTGCTGTGTTCAGGATGGCCCTGCTGGGGAAAACTCAGGGAGCTAAAATGTGAAATAATTACAACTGCTCAATTAATGATTAATTATTTGATCAGCCTTGCAGGTCTATGTTTGTTTTCATGAGTAACCACTTCAAAGTTATCGATATGTAATACAGCAACCACTGTTAATTCCCTGTCACCTTGTCTGTAATTCAGGATTGCTTGTACTGTTCTTGTGCTACTTTGTAAATGGCTGTCTGTTTGTTAATATGTTTTCATTCTTACACTTTTAAAATAAGAAAAAAAAAATAGTTCTTCCTGGATATTTGCACATGAAACTTCGATCCTGCCCACTCCCTCCCCACAGAATCAAGCTTCCCTCTGTTCACAGAAGCTTAGAGTGTTGGACTATTATCTGTTTCTGTCCAGGGTGAACAGGTCCCAAAAAACGAGGTACTCACGGATGAATAAAAAATAAGAAGAAAAAGAAATACAAGAGAAACAATGTCTGGGATCAGGGGGTTACAGTTCTCCTGACTGTAGCCCCGAATCACCTTTTCCATAACCTTTTATTGAGATAAAACAAGAGGCACCTGGGCCACCGGGTAGACAGTAACTGTTTTAGCAAGAACAATACAACTCATCCAGAGCTAATTCCCTTCTATGTTCTCTATAATTCTGTATTTCCTCAATCGTTTTTGTATTAACAGAAGTGAAGATAACTTTATATTATACAGCATCCAGTGCAAATTCCCTACTATCTTCTCTATAATTTGATGTTTCCTTTAATGTTTTTGTGTTAACTAATGTGAAGATAACTATGTAATACAACATCCAGTGCTAATTCCCTACTATATTCTGTATAACTATGTATTTTCTGTATTGTTTATGGCTTTTCTGGTTCATTTGTCTCCATTCTTTTGTCTTTAAAAAAAAAAAAGAACAATACAACTCAATTACCATAGGCTTGAGACTTGACTATATAGCCATTCTTCACCATTCCTTTTCTACATAAGACAGCAAAACATTTAGTGTTGGCTCCAGGGCTTTCAAAGCTTTTGTTCAACTTCCTCCAGAACACAACAACGTAGGTCAGGTTATACCTAAGGCAATACGTTGAAAGATTAACTAAAGGATGCCCTTCTTCACATTAGAGGCCTTTCTGCAAAAAACAACATAGGGCCCTTTATCCTGTGGCCTGGCTTCCTGTCTATGAGGGTGACTAAACCCCAGCGAAACACCTGGTGCATGCTGGGTCTAGTGAGCGGGGAAGAAGACAATTCACTGAAGCAGCTGCTAGATGTACTTTTCATGAACTGACAGAACCCCTGCGAATACCCTCTAGAATTGGATTTCTTAACAACTTTACTGAGATATAATTAGAACACCATAATATTCACACACATATATACACACTCACACATATGCACACCTACCTATATGTATGTGTATAATTAGTGTTTAATATATTCACAGAGTTGTGAAAAAAGCTTGACAAAAATATAATTTTAGAATATTTTAAATATTCTAAAATATTCCAAAATAAGATACATACTTTCCAGCAGACACTTCTAATGTGGTACACACATATTGATGTATGCTACAATGTAGATTAATTGTGAAAACACTTAGAATAAATAAAACGAACCACTTGCAAAACACATCTTGCTCAACTGGTCTGGGACTAGGAAATCACTAATTTACCTTCTGAATCTAAACATTTACTCACTCTGAATATTTTATACAAAGAGAATTATACTGTACATGGTCTTTGGTTTTGACTTCTTTCCATTAGACTGATGTTTTCAAGATTGACTAATCTCTCGGCGAGTGTTAGTACTTGATCAAGTTTTTGCAAAATCATATTTCACTGTGTGTATACTCTACAATTTGTATATTCATTCAATAGGTGTAAATATTTCAGTGGTTTTTGTTTGGTTCTTCCTGGCTCCCACTTGGTTGCTATAGTGACCAGCCGGTGCTCCGCAGGATCACTGTGGCGCAGACCTTTAAACGTCATACGCTAAGCACCACCTTTCTTTTCCCTGGGTTGAACTACAACTCCCAGTTTATATTTGTAGTTTCTTGTTTCACTTTCCCACGCTCCCGCCCAGATCCCCCCCTCCGGTCTCCTGTTACACTTTCCCACGCTGCTGCCCAATCCTGGCGGTTGCCTCCTACCCCCTTCTCCCGTGTATATAATTCTCAGCTGGAACAAAGGGTTTTGCTTTTTTCCTTTCTTTGCTTTCACTGCGGAACCTCTCCGTACTGTATAGCAATAAAAGCATTTTCTTTGTCTCCTTTCTCACTCTCTCCACACCATGGAATAAACCTATCATAACTGGTGCCGTGCTCGGACTGCAGGCTGTGTGAACTCACTAAGGCACTGCTTTTCCTTCCTTAGTTTGAGTATCCATGCAAACGAGCCCAAGCTCCTTTGTCTGGATTCCGTGTATTTGCTGTTGCTGCTTGCATCCAACACCGGCCCACTCTAATTCTCACAGGAGAGCACTCTCCGTTGCAGGAGCTCTGTCTTGTTTTCGTGTGTTTTCCGAAAATCCGTAGGCCTACGGTCAGAGACTCTCTTCACTCTCCGTCCCCAGGGGATGCCCCCTACCCTCTCGGTGACAACTGGGGGGGATAGTTCGGGCACTTTCTCTCTCTCTCTCTCTCTCTCTCTCTCTCTCTCTCTCTCTCTCTCTCGCATTCCAGAAAGGGTGACGACCCTCTCTGGGATTTCGAGAACCGTCTATTTAAGCCTCCGGCTCACCTTTAATTTGGCCACACAATGGGAAACACCACCTCCCAACCTCCCAAACTCACTCCGCTCGGCTGTCTCCTGTATAATTTAAATAGTTTGGGACCGAGAGACACCATTAAACCAAAACAATTGATTCTGTACTGCCGGACAGTCTGGCCTCACTATAACCTAGACAATGAGAGCCGCTGGCCTGAAGATGGTACTTTTGCCTATACGATCCTCAGAAAATTAGACAATTTGCTGACTCGAGGGGATGGGAAGATGGCGACCAGGTGAGCAGCAAGGGAGCGATCCTCCTTAATAAACACCACCAGCTCGAGACAGACTTGGCGAGCGTGAATGCCGGGACCTCGGCTGGGAAGTTCAAACTGGGCGTATTTCTCTGAGATGCCGGGGGAGATGTGGTAGGGCGGACCAGGCTGCCGGGGCGAGACGTGGGAAAGCCCCAGA
>PVLD010015216.1:0-49520 GCA_004027595.1 Dinomys branickii | reverse complement strand
CACCTCATCCTGGGCTTGTTCAGTACGTCTATGTGAAGTAGTATCGATGGCAGTCGTTTCCTGGAGCTGCTTCCCATTGACGCCCGATTAGCACACTTCACCGCGGCTGCCCATGCCATGAAGTGAGTGTTAGATTATCTTCCCTGTGTTTGGTGATTACACTACCTCCCATGTTTGTGAGCTAAGCCTTCACAGTTTGTTGCTCTTGTACCATGGCTGGCTGCTCACAAAGTAAAAGCACTGGACAGAGTGTTTCTGATAAGGTAAATACAGGGAAGGCCATACAGAAAAGTATGTCTCAGAGAAGCGCTCTTTCAGGCAGCTGATGGTGCCAGCTGTCTGCTGTCCAAGCATAACGGAATGAGAGGAAAACCTGTGGACTCTGGTGATGCTCAGATCAAGGAAACTGTGGCCATAGCACTGCTGTGCATGTGCTGATTACCTAGTGTCTCCCCTGGCACTAAAAGAATTGGTGCTTAAAGTCATAAGTTGATTTGACTTTGTATGTCATGCTTGCATGTAACTCTTTAGTGAAATAGCTTTAATTTGTGGCTGTCCAGCTTCAAGGACAAAGGAGAAAGAACATATGATGGAAAGAACTTGACCTTTGGCTAGTGGAGAACGGTAAATGCAACAAAAGTCTTGTATCTGTCAGCTCAGTGCTTAAGATCTGCGTGACTTTGGGAAGGTCAATTCACATTCCAAGATGTTTTCACATCAATGAAATGAGAGAGACTCAGGCCAAAGACAAGTCTAGGATATAGAATATAACAGCTTCTAAAGACATAGTTGAGCGTTGTGACTTTTGGCCTGCCCACGACTATACTGAGCAAAAATATGCAGAAATCTGCAAAGCCAAATATGTACGATTCTCAGTGGATCAACTAATTTGTTACCTAGGTGTCCACAAGCCATTCTGTGGCTGATAGTTTTACTGTTACTTTCAATTTTTTTCTGCAATTTAAAAAAAAATTTAAAAACTGCTACCAAAGGTCAGCTAAGAAAAATAATCAATTTGATTCAAGAATATTACTTCAAAACTGCTAAATACCTATGAATAAAACATTAAAGCTTTAAAAAGGCATTTAGTTTCAGCATGAAAGCTTGAAAGATCCACACATTCAAATTATAGCCATGGTCTTCTCCCCTTCCTGATTCTGAGAGACAGAAACCATCTGTTCCTTCCACACATGAGGTTTGTGCAAATCCTAGCTTTTAGGAATCTAGACTAAATCAGGAAGGGCTTTGAGATGGAATACGAGAGATTCCTTCCTGCCAGCACCAACCTTTGGACTGGGATGTGCGCTGGGCCCCAATTTACTTGAAGAAAGGGCCCTGAAGTAAAAATAAATCACTTCATGTGAACTAATAATTCAACCCCTAATGTCTGCAAATGATGAATTTCTTAGTTCTCTACCCCTTTAATATTCCTGTCTTACTGCATATGTTTATATGATATAATTTTCTAGGAAACTTTTCAATCCACTCAGTAACTTTTACATCCTTTTAACATTTCACTTCCCTTGATTATGAAATTTTGAAGCACTTTTTTTTGTTAGTAGTTTTTGTCTTTGAAAAAGACAAATAAGAACGCGCCAAGCTCAAGAAATAAAGAATAATATGATAATCATAACATCACATTATTTGTTTTAAAGCTTGATGTTTTGGAAGGTTATTTTCTGAAGTTGAATACTAATAGATTCAGGCTTTCTTTATGCAGAAGAAATCTTAAACAGCAGTGTTCACAGAAAAGGACATTAACTAAGAGAAAGAAATAAGCTTTGTTCCTAATAATGTTTGCATAATAGCTACCCTTGGGTGTATTGCTTGACTTAAAAATAAATATTTATGCTTTCCATATTCAGCACAATGGAAATTATTTGTGGCTATGATTCTGTTACACGATCCTCTACCTATTCATGGGGACTTTAAGCCGGAGGCTTTTGGAACCCAGCAAACATAAATACTAATGCTTGTGAATGATGTGAGGCAGAAGTTGAAAGTGGCTCTACTGTGGGGAGTCTGGGCACGGGAAGCCAAGATCAGGTCATTACTGTGTTTTCAGAGGGAAGGAGCAGGGTCACACTCAGATGCTTTTATGATCTGCTCTTACCTCCTCAGTGGCTTCTCCCCATGACTGCTCTCCACCTGCCGCGTGATGTGACACCATGGAGCACTTTGCAGGCTCTCACAGGCAGAATGACTTTTCCCTTCCCTTTTTTCGTTCAAAGACTTCCTTCGTCTTACAAGGATTTCTAAACCTGCTTTGCCAGTTAATTTAATTTCTCATGAATAAGCTGCCTTCAACTTCGCCTCTTCCAAGAAGCCTTCTCTGAATTGTACCACTAGCCATTCAGGTTTTCTTTCCTTTGTCTTTTTGAGACAGGTCTCACTCTACAGTTCAGGCTGGCCTTGAGCTCACTTTGTAGCTCATGCTGGTCTCAAACTCGCAATGATCTTCCTGCCTCAGCCTTCTGAGTGCTGGGATTACAGGCATGTGCCACTACGCCTAGTTTAAATTTTAACCCCGCCTCTCTTATTGACTGATGGATTGAGATCCTTAGTAGCCTTTGCTCTGGACAATTCTTTCATCATCTTGATTTATTGTTTATTTGCAACAAATTCTATTACACAAGAACTTTAAATTAATTAATTCATTTTTCTTCTCTCACTTCCTTCTTTCTCTCTTACTCCCTCTTTAATTTGAGCTTTCGAATATTGAGAAAAGTTTCAATATTTTTTTGAAAGCAGGCTATGGTAATGTTTTGAACATCTAGTCTGAGTTAGAAGGCTTTGCATTAACTGTTCCCTCATGTAAATTTCCCAACCTTATTTCTCTCATTACCTGGCTATTCTGCTGAAGCCAAGAGAAAGTCCTGTAGTATCAAAGAACAAACCGGTTTATTTCCCTACACTTCGGATGGATAATGCTGTCCCCAGGCTCTCCTTCCCTGTGCACTCCTGTGGAGTTTATGTCATGGAAGGAAACATTGTCCCATTGGCTCTTTTTTCTGTGCCTTTCATTGACTGGAGTCTGTGTTAACAGATGTATCTGTCCAACTTCATATCCCAAGTTCACCTTCACTGCTCCTTGTGAAGCGTCCATATGCATTTGTCCATGTACTTCTGTGTAGTCTGGCAGTACTGAAAAGTGTTCCTTCTGTTTCTGTAACGTACTCACTTACAAAGCACTTTTTAATCTTTGATCCTCACTACAGAGGTGAGCAGTAAAGCTGTTATTCTCATGTGCCAGCAAGAAACTGGCTGAAACACTGAGTAACATCTTAAATTATGTGCACAGTAAATTACACAGTTCAAGTTAGACCCCAGTCTAGCACTTTTCTCGCAGTGCTATAAACCTGACAGCAGTGTTGTCTGCCACTTTCTGTAGGCCTCACCAAGCCTAGTGGTGCTGGGCACATGGCAGCACTTGATAGGTCCCGGACTAGACACAGGGACCTGCTTTGCAGTGTGACAAGGCCGCTGCTGGCTCTGTCCCCTGGGACAGTCACTTCACACTTCAAACTCCAGAGTCCTTGCATGCAAAACAAAAAACTGAAACACAGTATTTTCTCAGGTTCTTTTGATGCATCACATCTTACCAATTCCCTCTCTGTTATTCTCATCCCTCTCCCCTTCTAGTTTCTTTTCTGTTTTCTGTCTTTGCAGCCAGCTCTGCACCTCCTTGGTTAGCTTCTGTGCTATGCAGATCCTGTACCAGGATTCACAGGGGATCAAAAGCACGTGGCGTGTAACCTATATATCTTCCCGTACAGAGCAATCTTCCCGCCTCCCTTTCCTCGTCTCCACGTGCATCCATTCTCCTGCCTCCTTCCTCCTCTTCTCCATGTTCAAGCAGGCGTCTCTGTCACCTTAGCTTCTGAGAGTTCCTGCTTTGTCTGAGGGCTCAATCCTGTGTCCTGAGCATACTGAACCAGCCATAGCCTGTGCATGTGCCCACCCAGGGCTCCAGTGTTCAAGAGAAAAGCCTTATGACTGTGCTTAGTGACAGCTGGGGACTCTGTACTTTAATGCTGCTGTACTTTAGGGTAATGCTAAGTGACAAGTGATCCAAACAAGGAGAATAAGATGTCACTTTTTGAAATTAATGTGAACTATTTTTCTTCAAAGATCATGTGAGTTTAAAGCCTAACATCCTATTTTTGAGTAGTTTCAGAGTGGAGATACTTACTTTTCTAAAAGAACCACTTTCACTCTGATACGGACAGTTCTCTTTAGGGTCCACTGATCACCATCAGTCATGCATTCACTTTTTTCCCTTTGTCAGTCATATTTTCCTATTTCTCTTCTACAACCCACATGACCTGCGAAGTCATTAGCCATTTCCGTCCCTGCAAGGGTACCCATTACAAGAAGTTTAAGTTATCTAAGACCTTCAGGCTTCCTTCAGCAGCAGTTATCTATGAACCGGATACAGAGCACATGGTTATTCTCTCTAGAACACAATTAAAATAGACTTGTTTCCTCTGTGTTGTCTCTAGTTCCTTTAATAACCACAGCAGTGAGCATTTATTTGTCATTGCAAAACACACAATCAAAAGGAGTGGTGATTTCTTAGACTCCCAGGAAGTACAAGGAACTGGAAAGAGCAGACACTACCACGATTAGACACCCACGCTACATCAGTAGCTGGCTTAAGCCCATTCATTGGAGTTCAGGAATACTTTCAGTCCCCCTACAAGCTTTAGACGTTCTATTTTAAAGTTGTGGAAACTGAGGCTCAGGGAGTCAAGTGATGTTCCCAATGTTCCATAGCTCATAAGTGTCAAAGATAAGAATTCAATCCAACTCATGTGACTCTAAATTTCCCATTACCTTTCCTACACCAGGCCCTGGGGTGGGGGACAGTCTCGGAAAGGCTTAGCTTGGTTAATCAGGTTGTTGTCTGCGTGGAGTGATTGAAGAGGGGCTTTTGTCTGACCAAGAGTCAACCTTTTAGCATGCCTCCCCTTCCCTGGTTTCATCCCTAACCGAGACTACGTGTCCAAAATTTGGATCCAGCCTTTTGTAACATTTTAATGAGAGGGTCTTCTACTAATGGGGCATCTCTCTTTTGTTTTTCACAGCAATTTTGCAGGCAGTAATAGCTGGTGATCTTATGAAGGTAAGATGTTCTCCTACCAAAACTTTGGCGATTCTTTAAGGACTTTAAGTCAACATCGTGCCTCACCAAATGTCCAAGATCAGGTATATCGTTTGTCTTCCCCCCCTCTGGCACTGTCTGAGTAGAAGGAGAGAGGATGCTCGCAGGAAGTGAGCAAAGAGAATGAGGGCAGTCCTCCTTGAGCATCTGCATTTCCTACCTGCAGAGGGATTGTGGGGGAATTCCCTGGATTTGACTGGCTTAGTTAAAATGGAGCGCATATCCTAGGATGCAGCGTACACAGTGCTCAGAATTCCTGCTGTGTAGGAGCTGATATCTGAAAACTTTAAAGGTTTTTCTTTTGGGCACGTATTGGAATGAATGCAACTATCAATTACCTGAACCATACCCAAAAATACATCCTCTAGGCCAGAGCTCACAACTTCTGTTATGACAGTGTTATCATTTGGGGATCATAGTTAACCCAAACAAGACTGTCTGGTTCATTTTGAACATTTACATTTTTGCTTACATTTTCTGGTTAACTTAGTTGAGGGAAATGGTCATGAATGTCTTGAGAGTGAACGTAAACTCTCAAGTCAGACTTCCTGATTCAGATCTTGGTTCTGCCAGTCAAGATATGTGTGACATCATATAATTAATTAATTCTCTCTGTGCCTCAGTTTCTTCAACTCTAAAATGAGGTAATAATAATAATGTTACCTTGTATCTCTGATTCGTCATAAGATTTTAATGTAATCATACATCAAAACTGTTTCAATGTATTGAAGGGGCTGAAAAACATTAGTTATTTTACTTATAGTGTTAATCTGTGTATTACAACAACTAAACATGGTAGGGATAAGAATATGTTTACATAAAATAATCTATCAGTATTCCAAAAAGTCTGTGTGGGCTGATGTCATTTTCAGACATGGAGTCTGATGACTGTCCATCATTGTATGATCTTGGTGACCTTGATCTGCCCTTTGAGAGTAGCAGCTGCCTCTGGGTGTGTGTTACCCGTCAGCATATCCAGCAAGGTGACAGTATAGAGGGAAACACCGAAAGCCTTAAGAGAAAGCCGAGAAGTACCATCGTCTTCTTTTTTGCAGTGCATAGATTCAAGGAGCACCTGTGCTGCATTCGAAATGGGTAGAAAGCAAACTGTTAAGCGACTTGCATCTGTGGGCACATAGTTCTGTCAGTGGTGCCTCTGCCACTGTCCAGGTCACTGTGTCACTGAGAATTGCTATCCAGAAGAGGAAAATGCTCCCTAAGCTTGGCTGTTTCCTGGCAGTGACAAGCAACACCATGCTGCTCTCAGAGACGTGTGTGTTAGGTCTGTGTGATAGACAGGCGCAAGCAAGTCTTGAGAACTTTAAAGCCAGTGTTGCAAAGCACTGGACACTTGAAACCTTGGGGTTTTATTTTCTGTCTTTAATGCAGGCAACCAGTCTCCCGGATCCCTGACTGTGTCCTCATACCTTTCTTATACTGAACATACGATTATTTGAAATATGGGAAGTTACTCTGTCCAGCTGGTTGTCTAACTATGTTCTACACTATACTTATTTCTTAAGTGAGAAGTGAGTTAATAACTCTGTTTGCTGAGAGATGAAATATAGGGGCAAAGGCTTTTTCTGTTTCGGACTCGTAGTTTTCCTTTTCTTTTGTAAATTCTGTTTCTGTCTTTTTCTTCCCAAGTATCTTTGCCCCCTTCTTAGTTTCTTTCATTTCTCTCCTGTATGTAAGGCATAATACAATAAGCATGAAAAGAGATTGTACAACAGAGAGAGAGAGGGAGAGAGAGAGACAGAGAGAGAGACAGAGACAGAGACAGAGAGAGACAGAGAGAGAGACAGAGACAGAGAGAGAGAGAGAGAGAGAGAGAGAGACAGAGAGAGAGAGAGAGAGAGAGAGAGAGAGAACATCAAGCTAGAGACTGGAGAAGAGCAGGTTTCCCTCTGGTCTGCACGCTGTGCAGCTGGCACACATGACCCCTATGCAGGTGGGCCGCATAGGAGCCAGGGACTAGCTTCGTATTTGTAGCAGCTGAAAACTCCACAGAAAACCAGGACCAAGGCAGCTGATGCCAACAGGGTCTGGCTGGGTCTGCGCTCCCATCCTTCGTGGATCTGCCTACAGAGGGAGAGAATCATACTAGACCATGCGCTTGAACAGGACAGATTCTCCTTTGCATCTTTGTGGAAGGGCATTAGCTACTTCTTCCTGTCCTCTTGCCCACAGCTTAGGAGTGAAAATCCTCAGCGCTCCTTACCTCCATTTCAGCCCTGCTTCTTCACCTATCTCTAGCCAGCCTTCCATGCCTTTTCCACAGATGGCTTCACACCTGCCTTGTGCCCCTCTGATAACCTCACGTGGCCCTGTGTGGTTGCTCACACCTCTGTCTTCCCTGCTGACAATGCGGCTTTTGAGGCCTTCACTGAGACCAAGCTGTATTTATCTTTGTTCCTGCATTTTTTGTTTTGCTTGTGGCCTGCTAGGTTATTTGACTCTTATTTGTCCTTGGACTATCATTTAGAAGCTTCACAAAGCCTTTTCTTGTCCTTATGTGTGACAGGATAGAGAACAAGGACCCATTTACTCTTCCTATGGTGGTCATTACTCCCTGAACTGCAGACTACCTCCTCGTTTAGCCACCTTCCTCTCAGGCTGCCAGATTCTGCTCTTGTCCCCCTCATTCTTTCTCAAACAGAAATAGCTACATTCTCTCCGTCATTCTGTTTCTCATCCTGCACTTCTAGCTTAGTTGGATGTGTTAGGATGATTTATAGAAGACATCAATCCAGGGTGCAGAAACGGATGGATGAAGAAGGGGTGGGTGTGTGTGTGTGTGTATGCGTATGCACACGCTTGTGTGTGGAAAAATGAGAAACAGCTCTTATATTTGGTAATTATGTTTGTCAGAGATCAAAGAACAACTAAGGGCACAGGAAAGTAGCTGAGCTACCAGACACAAAGTCTCCTGCCTGCAGCCGTAATTATTCTCTCCTTGGAGAGAAGCCTGAGCCAACCTAGGGACGTTTTTGTTCCCTTCTTGCCCTCTTTATCCCTTAAGGTAGAGAGGGAGAAATGTAAAAAGCAATTCGGCATGTTTTGGCCTTTTTCTTGGGTCATTTCCTACCCACAGACCCACTCCGGAGCTAGGTGAGACCCCGGTCATCTGTACGAGCTATAATGTGGTCCAGGAATGGTACTTCATCTCTTTGACTCGTCTCCGTCCCCTGGGGATGGAAACATTTGTGGTTTGCTATATTACTCTTCTTTTATGACCCAGTAGTTATTACCTTTGCTCTGGATTCTGCCTGAGCATTTTTCTGTCTCTTTCTCTTTCAGCTAATAGAAAGCTATAAAAATGGAGGCAGTCTGCTAATTCAGGGACCAGACCACTGTTCGCTCCTTCACTACGCAGCTAAAACCGGCAGCGGGGAGATTGTGAAATATATCCTTGACCACGGTGAGTAGGCGCGATGGACTTGCCAATGGCCATTAACAAATGGCACTTTCCAAGTTGACATGCGTACGGGCTATCTTTGCAATGCCAGGAATACTCATCTATTTTTAGCTGACTGGCTCAGCTTCTTTGCAGTGGCTGGGTTTGCAGACCATTGACAGTGTGGCGTCTTACTCAAGGCTTAGTAGAAGACGCGTTTATGTTGTGGTCTCTACAGGCAGCTGGGGGTTCATTAATTTAAAACATAAAGGACGAAATCAAATTCAGCCTGACAAAATGTGCTTCATTTTTGTAGAGCGTTTTTGTCAATTAAATCATCTACTTGCTCCATTTTGATAGTTAATCATTTTGAGGACTTCTGAGTATGTTTTTTCCCCATCTTTCCTATCTTTTAATTTTGCTGTTTGATTGGCATTCATCCGTTCCACCCAAGTCACACTGGATTCTGTATGAAAATGCCTGGTGGCATTCTGTCTTGTGTGGCAGGCCACACTCACCTCCCAGAACGTTTCCTAACTGTATTTGTGATTTAGGGTTAGATCATTTGTTTGAATGTAGCAAGCATACAAGGTCTTTAGCATCTGCTTCTAGCATCCCATTAGACCTTAAACAACGAACGTAACAGAGACCAAATCTTGCATATTACTTTTGGCTTCTCATGGTCAGAGTATTTCTAGAAATAAAGAACAAGTAGAGAGGGCTGTGGTGTTAGCCTGGCTTGGCTGTTTTGAAGGGAGAAGAAGGGAAGGGTATATCTCTGCTGGACCCAGACATGGAGCTCCTGAGAGACCTGCGTCTCTTCACGCTGCACCCAACTTCGTCCTGCAGATTGTAAGCACATTAGTTCTCCTAGTTGCCATCTTTTTGTCACTATCCGTCCTCTCACTAGCTTGCCATTTACCCAGTGAAAACGGATGTTCATTCACAAACTTGAAGCCATTCAGTGCCCTCTCTGGAGTAAGGTAAGATGCTGGCCATCTATTTGAATGACAGCACAACCCAGGCATCAGTTTTCCTTGTTCTTGAATAAGTAGTATTTCACCTCTAGTTCTAGGGTCCCCTGTGCAGCAGCACTGGAGCTTCAATCTGTGTCTGTTTTAACCCAGGCTATATTTAAGGTTAATTCTCTCAAACATTTGGGGATTTCAGCTGATTACTGGAAGGGTCAGGACACTTGAACCTTTCTCTATATTTGGTCTTTTGTTGCAGCATCTTCACAACATGGTTGTTGAGGGGTTCCATGCTTGGGGGTGGTGAGAATAGGAGCTGCCAGATACCCAAAAGCTAGCCAGGGAAGCTATGCATTGGCTTCTCTGCGTTCTGTTGGCTAAAATAAGTCCAGAGGCCAGCCCAGACCCAAGGAGCTGTGGGACAGACGCCTCAGCTCGGTGGAAAGACAGTCATGTGATTCCCAGCCATGTGTAGTCTCCCCTTCTGTCATACGCCATTCCTGTTCTCTGGTCTCCCTCACCTAGGCTGCCTTAGAGTTGTCTTTCCAGGGTTTTCCATACCTACCAAATAAAATAAAAGATAAAAGAATGTTCTTTAAGCAGAAGGATATCCTGTACAATGTTTGAGACATACTTATACTAAAAATAGAAGCAAAACCGAAATGCCTCCCCCGCTGAATCCCCCCAGGGAGGTGTATGAGGAGGACGTCTGGAATGATATTCCTGAAGCACCAGGCTCTTCACTTTCCTCAGTGCCTCTTTGTTCTTTGCCTCAAGTCATAAGGGCTTCTGGAAGTGCCTTTAATCTAAACTCGCAGGGCTTGGAATGTTTCACCCCAAACGTAGATCAGCACACACATACTTTGTCTTGCCTCAGAACATGTCTGGCATGTTCACCTCTCAGAGCTTTGATCAAAGCCTGACATTCCAATAGGAAATGAGTTTTTTTTTTATTGATCCACAGTGTTTCTTTACAAAGGGTGAATCACAATCCATCTCTTTATGCCAAAGCCATGAGACACAAAGGAATCCATTCAGAAAGGCGAATGGTGAAAAACTTCTCCAGTGTGTTGGTTAGATTTTGTAAATTAGTTGGTTTGATACTTATACTCATGAGAAAATGCCAAGAGTCCGTTATGGTCTCTTCCCACACACCGTTCCCAAGGTCTCAGAGGGTGTCCCTTCCCGTTGCTGCCTCATCAGAGCCTCTGCTTGGCTGGTAGATGTCTGAGAGAAAGCCTGTGAGGATGGTGAGATGAATCCTGCTCTTCTCTTTGTAAATAAAATCTTAACACCATCCACAGCCTCAGGATCACTGCCTTTTTGGTGGATGGCAATTTTTAACGTTTGCTACCATAGTGGAATAACAGAAGCTCGAGTGCAATCAATCATTATTGAAATTAGTTTTTATCAACCTGCTAGGCCTTGTCCGTTTTACTTTTATCACCCCTCTCACCATTGGTATTCATTCAGGAATATGGGTGTAAACACTGTTAAGTATTCGCCTGGTTCTGAAGAGCTGAACAGTTTAGCCCAACTGTTTGTTTGCTTTTTAGTATCTTTAGTTGCTGGTACGATTTATATTAACCTATGCATTTTGAAATTGAAAACTATCTTTGCAGAACTATTCACTTCCTTTAAATTATAGAAACCCCCTTAAATTACAGTGTTCTTGAAATTAGGAACATGTACATGGAAAAAAATTGCCTTGTCTCTCCTCTGTAATCACCTTCTTAACGTGGTCTCTGCTGATTGGAACAGTCTTCCCTCGCTTAGCACTTAGTGACAGGGCTAAGCCAACTCTGGAAATTCCCCGGCAGAACAACCATCAACACATGCTTGGTCTTTCCTGAGAGGCCTCAGGATGGCTGGGATCTAAGGGAGGTAAAACCAAATTGTGGGGTATAGTTGTAAATAGGCATCATGTGTGCAGTAGGAAAGCCTGATCAGCTTGAATTCATATAAACAAAAACTGAACCAGTGAAGTTTTATGCTATTCAAAAGAGCAAGAATATCCTGCTCCTACGCACTGAATGCTATAAATCTCTTGGGTTTATTATTATTTTGGTTCATATCTTTTCCATGGCTTCAGATAACATCAATCCTAAAAACCGCCTGAACAACTCATTACAAAAATGCCTTTGCCAACAGTGACTGCGAACCAGCAGTTGCCTGCCAAGGTGCGTAACCGATGTGCTGTGTAACTGGTGTGCTGTGCGGCCTCCAGCGGGTGCGCGCTCTCAGCACCCTTCTCCCAGCGCTCCTCCCCTCGCTTTGCAGGCCTTGTCATGGCTTTTCAGGGTGAGGAGTGAGGCCCAACCTGAGGACAGCTCCTGGACAAGAGCAGCCAGCCCCGCTGTCCTCCGGACAGGGACCGGCAGTGCCTTCCGCCTGTGCTGGGGCTGAGAGGTGCGTGGTGTGTTCCGAGGGAGCCCTGGAAGCGCCCCTGGGGACGGCTTTTCTCTCACGCGCGGCATGCTGCTTTCCTTTATGAGACCCTGGAATCTGAGCCTTTAGACGGCTGAAAAGAGAAAGGAGGAGGAAGAGAGCAAACAATCCCAGAGACCAGGCGGAGGCTGAGGATGCGGAGGATTCCAGCCGATACCCCCCAGCGGTCCCGCTTTTCAGCTCCTTTCAGCCCGCATTCTTACCCACCCGTCCCCTGGCTCAGCCCCTCCGCGCCGTCCGTGTGGCTTTGTTCCTTCACCTCTGGGCACATTTCCCTCTTTTGTTTTTACCCTCGCCACGCCTACCCCGTTGCCCCCTACTGGTTTCCCGATAGAAATCTCACTCATGCATTTCCTTCTCGATCTGAATGGGTTATTTTGTCTCCCCTCTCTCTCTTTTTTTTTTTTTGCCATCAGTCTTTCTTTTCTTTCTTTTTTCTTTTTTTTTTCTCGTAGCTCCTTTTGCTGCCTCTAGACCCAGAGAGAACTGACCGCAGTCCCGCTGAGACAGGATGACAGTGCCCGTAGCATTCCCAGCGCCAACCCTCCCACATCTGTGCAGCTTTTGTCCCGTGGCGGTGGAGGATTTGGACTGGTCTGCCGGCAGCGTCAGGGAGACGAGTGGGAAACCGGTCCCGGAGTGGGAAGCCCGGGGGTGAAGGGAATAGCAAAGGAGTTTCAGACACGCTGGTGTCGGGAGCACATTAAACCGGGCACGTTCCGAAAGGTGAACCATATATAGTAGAGATACAGTGTGGGCGATGAGGCCGCATGAGCAAGCGCTGAGGTGGCCGAGGGGAAAGTCTGCGGATGAGTCCTGGGCCGCAGAGGAGCAGTTTGCAACCCTTGAATCTCGCTGCAGCGGTCGTGCTCTCATTTTGTAAGACCTGGGAGTTTTGCCTCTTTCTAGGTTCCCTGGGCTTGGCCTGAATTCTGCTGCTTAGGTCACTTTCCTTTCTCTTAATTCTCAAACCATGTCTCCTACCAGAGTCTTTCGAATCTGTGTTTTTCAATTATGGATCTTGCTCTAAGAAAAATGTGATTTGGCCGAGATCCAAACTGCTTTTGAAAATGTCGCTCTCGTTAATTCATTAAAAAAATGTCATTCTATTCCAGGGACTACCGACAATGACAAGTGACAGTCAGCATGACTGCTAGCATTTGTTACTTTAGATGTTAAGTACATTAACACATTTAACTTTTACAGCTCTACACACTGTAAATTCCTCTATTTACATTGGACAGGTGGTGCAAACTGAAGCGCGGTGGCATTTGCCCAAACTCATACATATAGATACGCTATGGTCTCCGCTGCTCATGTTTCTGATTGCAACGTGGAAAAATAACCACAAGGCAAAGGGTCTGCCTGTGTCAGTGCGAGGGGCAGGGACACCTGTCAGGTTCTGGAAGAACAGTGAGAACGTCAAGAGGTTGTCCGCACAGCCCCGATTGAGTTTTACAGTTGTTTCCTGGCGTGGTCGGCTACACGCACCTGTGGGACGGAGTGTGGTTGGAGACAGAAGGCCAAGATTTCCTTTTACATTAAGGCAACAAAAGTGGTTCTCTGCCAGCAATTCAATGGTATTCCTCCAAATTCCCTAGAAAAGAGCATAATACCCACACTTAGAATGTGGGTACATGTCAAATAAGGCACAAACCCAAATAGCACCTGTTGATAGCTCTTGAGGAATTCAATCTTTGTTTTCTCTTGTATTTCTCCTTTCTTCTCCTTTGCTATATTGGTGAGACTCAAATTACCTTTCTAAAAGTCTCAGGTGATTTTCTTTTATACATTTTCTGTTCTAGAGAACTTTTATAGCCTTTGTCAATTATTTTTGTCTCTCTGGCCATGTCCGTCCCACCCATGGATCACTAAATAGCCTAAGCTGCTGCTGATGCCCAGCTTGGAGTAGAGCAGGACAGAGGAACCCAGGAGAGAACCCACAGCCTGGCGTTCAGACACAGAGGCGTCTTCTCCTCCTGCTTCTTCCCCTGCAGCTGCACTGGTATAACATGATAGAAACACCAGCCTTTGAAAGCAAGCCGGTAACATGAGTAGAACATGCGCTGCCAGAAGCCGTTCCCCACCCCCACCTGGAATGGGCTGTCCAGCACCCTCCACCCGGCATTGGCCCTTGGCTTGCAGCTGCTCCGACTACTCTGTTTTGTGATTGTCTGCGTGGATGAGAGGAAAAGGGATGCTGGGGTTAATCGAGAGTAGTTCCACAGTCCTTCCCCGAGGCCTTACCCGGAACTTCTTTAGATATTAAGAGTGCAGTATCTTCTCCTAGCGTCACTGCCCGGTCCTCTTAGCTCTGCCAGCTGCAGAGGAGGAAGGGGAGAACAGGGAAACTGTGGATGGCACAGGCCATCCTCACATTGGCTCCTGGGCGGCTACAGCTGTGATTCCGATCAGAAACTGAGCACCAAGGTCCTTTCTTTTCCTTGCTCCTGTTCCCAAACCCTGAAGCTATTGCTTGTTCAGCTCAGTTAAAATGCCAGCGCTCTACCCGAGTGTAGAACCTTAGGCCCTAGAGGTCTCTGGACCCACCTCAGGGACAGCTGTGAGAGCACCCAGTGGCAGTTTGGAATTAGGAAAAGATGAAACAAAGTCTCTGATGCTGGCACAGCTGTGCAACCAGCAGCCATGATCGGGGCACAGCTGTCCGCGAGCCCGGGCTCTCCTGCCCGTGGAACCCCTCCCAACATGAATGAATGACTTGAATGTCCACTGAAGGTGACAAGAGCTCTTCAGAAGGACCACTGGACACTGTGAGCCTTCTGCTCCTGATCTTGATGAGGATCCTTTGTCAGCAAGTGGACATAGCTGGAGTGCTTGGTCTTAGAGGATGTACAGTCGAGGCATTAAGTGGCTTCCAGTGTAAGTGAGCGGCAGTGGCCCTTCTGCGTCACTGGCCTTCACTGACTATTTTAGGGTCGTGACCTAGTATGAGCAGCTGAATTGTGCAGACAATAGTACGCTCTTACTCTCTAAACTTGACGCAGACATGACTGTGAATGCGTTATACGTACTGACTCATAAAACCTCACAAGCCAGTGAGATGAACACTGCTAATCTAACTTTACAGTGTAACAACCAGGGGTCTAACTAATGTCATGAATTTGCCCACGATCCAACAGGTGATAGAACTAAGATGTTGAACGCAGTAGGGCTCAATGGAGCTCATCTCCAGAAACCTCACTCCTTAACCACCCCCAGGTGTATTTTGGGGTGTGTGTGTGTGTGTGTGTGTGTGTGTGTGTGTGGTGTGTACAGTGGAGAGAAGATAGGCATTTGTATTTAGGGTTACAGAACTGAGGAACAAGACTGAGTTAAATCTTTAGTAGAAGATATAGGCTACAGGATGCTCACATGATTTACAGTAATTTATGGAGACAAGAAATAACATTTGAAAAGTGAATCCATAGTGCAGGATAGAAGCAAACCTCTGCAGAGACCTGAGAAGGGATCCATTCCTCCTGTCAGAGGTGCACTTTTCAAAGGACCTTGTCACCAGTGGGGCTTTAACAAATGGATTTAGGTGTGTGCTTACAAAAGGGGAGGCTTTCTGCATGAGCAGTGTCAGGGACCAGACTCTCAGAGCTGGGGAAGGCTGAGAAATACCTGCTAAGTTGTTACCACTTTAGCTTATGTGAAGAGGTAAGATGGAATCATGGCAACAAAGGAAGGAAGGATGGTTCCAAGGGAAAGACTGTGAACTTCATTAGCTACTTGAGAACAAGCAGCAGAAATGTGGTATGGAAACTTGGAAATCTAGGCAATATAAGACCTTATGTTTTCTTAGGAACAGTTTCTGCAGGCTAATAACATTCTAGGCAAAGGCTGATGGGGAACTCTGTTTGTCAGATTGAGAGTGTCACCAGGGGGGGTGGGGAGAAGGAGGAGGAGCGGCAGGAGAAAGAAGAGGAAGAGAAGGAAAGAGCAGGAAAGGAAGGAAGGGGAGAGAGGGCGAAAGAAATGGGAATGGCGTTGCAAGTGAGGATGCTTCGGGGCCAGATGAACAGCGGATGTGAAGACAAGGTGAAGATGGTTTAGCTTCTGGATGGCCAGAAGGAGTTTGAAGATCTCATAACATCGCAGTCGTCTCCTTAAGCAATGACGTTTGTGGTTAGAGGGTTGGTTTCTTTGCCTTCTTATTACATTATGCACAGTAAAATAATTTTCAGTAGTAACAGTCTCCACCAATACAGAGAGCAAATTTCAAGGATCGTATTTCTAAAGACTAAGATGCCCAATGCTTACAACAATGTCTGGGCACCTCCAAGCACACTTATTCGTTCATTCATTCATTCATTCATTCAACTAAATGATAAAGCACTTACCTGGCACTAGGATCCGTGCAAGGCACCAAGGAAGGACAGTGGGGGTGGAGCATCAACTAAACTTCTAGAGGTTTACCAGTATCTAGATATAGAAAGAGAGAGAAGTCAACAAGTGCTTTAAAAATAGTTTGAGACATGTCATGTTTCATAATGTGATTGTCTTAGATGGTACATAATGACGTTACTCGTTCGAGGATGACAAACAGAGTCGCGCAGGTGGGGTGTTTCATGTGAAATGCAGAGTGGGGCCATAGCAGACTTACTGGGGGAAAGGGTCTCAGCCTGGGTGGGGTAAGAAGTCACAGGGAGGGAGGCAGTGGTCTGAACGTAGAAGAGTAGATATTCTATGCAGTGTTTCCAGAGTGAATGAATGAATTAGTAAACAAAACATTGAGAAAAGGAAAACCCATAGTATAGTTCTTATGGGTTGCTGCCTTTATAATCATTTGATGTTACGTAACATTTCTTCCTCGTCCCCAAAGAGAAATTCTAACTTTACCCAAATTGTGAGATAAACTGTTAGGATGATATGTACTGTGCTTTGTGGTTTTCACATTATGCTGTGGAAAATCCCAACCTTACAACCTCTAGCTGAAGAATGTAAAACATAGCCCCTGAATCCCTTCCTCTTCGCTTTGGTCTCCCCACTTAGCCATTTCATTATTTTTCAGTTTTTCTATCCAAATTCATTTTATTTCTTCATTTTGGTCAAAAGCTTCTTAACAGCAGAGACCAGATCATCTTTTGGATCTCCCATTCTGTATATATTTCCTCGTAGAGATTGAGAGATGGGTGATCCATAGGTAACCGTTTTTTATTTTCATTTTATTATCCCTATCACCAGAATACCCTTTTTAAAATTATGATATCTTAATTCTGTGACTATAGATTTTTTGTTTATGGTTCATTTTGGAGTTTATTTTTAATGCATAGCTTGTTTCTTGTTTAGGACCTTCCGAGTTACTGGATATGGCAGACAGCGAAACGTGAGTGTTGCCTTTCATTTCATAGCCTAGAATACTTCCCTCAGAGCATTCTAGAAGGATCTAATCTATTGAGCATATCGAGTAATTTTAATTTCATTGATTAAAAAGTCCACTTTCAACTATATTTATAGTTGTGAGGGGCTAATCTGTTGAATGACAAATTGCACAATAAAAATTGATGACGAGTGTCAACAATGATTACACATATAGTCAGTGCTAGTCATGGGAGAGACTTCCTATAAGCAAGATCCTTTTACACTGGTGAATCTTCGACTGCTGAGAATTTTAAAGAAATACATTTGCTTTTACGTATACCCACCA
Organism: Dinomys branickii; assembly: GCA_004027595.1. Taxonomy (NCBI): domain Eukaryota; kingdom Metazoa; phylum Chordata; class Mammalia; order Rodentia; family Dinomyidae; genus Dinomys; species Dinomys branickii. Next base: position 31,890 of record PVLD010015216.1, on the reverse strand, counting down.
CATTTATTCTCTCTCAGCTGGGGTTGTTGTGGAAAGGAAAACCCGATGTCTTTGGGCATCCTGTGCTCTTAGAGGCACAGCTTGTCTGGCACTCAGAAAAGGAGAAGCTGTTGTATATGTCGCCACTGGAGAACATGGTGCTGCAAGGGTCCTCAGCTCTGGGATGGTTCCTAAGCTGATAATGTTCGATTTCAACTTCCTTGTTCCTCTATCCATAACATAGCTACCTCTCCACCAACAGAAACAAGGAAAGGCCGAACAACTAACCCTAACAGCCATATGGGGACAGCTAGAGAATTTGAAGGAAATCTGAACAGGGATAAAGAGATAGGTGAGGCTGAGAGGAATGAGCCACTGAGCAGCTCACAGGCAGCGGGCAGAAGGAGGACTGGGCAGAACAGAGGACGCATGGGGACACTCGACGCAGGAGACACTGGCCATCAGTCTGTAGAGCTGATCCACACAGAGTACCTTCCATTGTCATAGGTGCAGGGGGGTTCCATCACTTACCCAGTTTGGATCTGGGCATTACCCTGAGCATCCTTCATACTTTTCCCAAAGGGGTGCACAGAGAATCACTTGCGTTTGATGCAATCATGGTGTTTCACGGCACCCTTCAGTATGTCCTAATTCAAGCAGTAGTAGTTTGGCTTAGTCAACCTTTACTGAGGCTGGAGACAAACATGGTTCACTGATGAATAACTGAAGGTGTTCTTGGGATCTTCCTGGCCTGTCTCCCCAGAATATACCCTGCAGCCTTGGCCTCAGCCACCTCCAGCTCAAGTGGCTGAGGAGCACCTCAGTCAGCAGCAGGGAGGACAGGTCCCCTTGCTGTCCCTACCACTTCCACCCACACGCCTGTCCCCACCCCCTCTATGGGTGGTCTCTCATCCCGTCTTTGATTTAGGGGTGAGACAGCACTGCACAAGGCTGCCTGCCAGCGGAACCGGGCTGTGTGCCAGCTTCTGGTGGATGCGGGAGCGTCTCTGAGAAAGACGGACACCAAGGTAACTGACTGGGTGAACACGAGCATCCTCCCCCGGCAAGATCACCAGCCCCACTGCCTCCACTTGTGTCTGCAGCACAGACATCCTTTCTGTGCTCACAGAAGTGCCTGGGGACCTGAAAAAAGGAGGGAAAAATAGAGTGCTTCATTTAGAGAAACTGCAATTTAAACACATAAGCACAAAGGGAACCACATAGAGCACGTGCCCGTGCTGCTTTATAAACCCCTGCACACAGGGCGTAGGGACCTTGGGTTGCCAGGTGAACATGGCATGATGTGCAGACATGAGATGCTGAGCCCTAAGCGAGGCATCCAGACCCTGTTCAGTGACATTGGTGTGGAGACTGAGAGGTCCCACTGGATTCCTCTTTCGGTACTAAATCTACTGTGAGGTAAAAATCTGATTTATGAAGCTCCACGTAAGTATGCCAGCGTGATTACCTGTTGGCTCCTCAGATGGTGGGTCCTGGTTTCGAGATGGTTGCAGTCTTAAGTTTGCAGTACTTATTTAGGTCTGTATTTTTCTTTTTAAAGTTTTACCCCATTTGTTTTTTTGAATTCGTTCTTGAAAATTTAACCCTAGAAATCCCACAGGGTGGGGATTACTATCCCTGCCTCTGCAAGAGCCAAAACCTGAAGAAGGGGGAGTTTGCCCTTGGTCTTGCTCTTTTAACACTCAGCCCCATGAGCGACTGTTCTCCTTTGGGGACAGACCCCGCATTGTCCCACTGGATACATTGTGACAACAAAGTAACAAGACGGTTTTCAGGTGCGGTTTGTATAATGGGTTCTGTTACCACAGAGTGATGCTCAGGGCCAAGTGTGGCTTGAGATGTGTGATTTTCTTTGCAACAAAGGTTGCACCAGTGTGGATCCAAAGTGTGCAGATGTCTTAAGAAAGCAGCGAGGACACAAGGTGTTAGTGCGACACACACGCCAGCCTTGATCAGAAAGTGCCCACAAGGAGAGGTCCGGCTTCCCAGGAAGGGTGTGAGGAGAGCTGGTACTGGGCTGCGTAGGGGCTGCTTCAGTTTACAGAGCACCCCTAAGCGAAAGGGTGGACAGAGACAGCAAGAGTGGGGGTATCGTGGGGCTGACCTCGGACCAAGCCCTTGCGAGACCGAGGGAGACAGGGAGACAGGAGACGCGGCGTTTACACAGATGACCAGCGCTTTAGAGGATGCCAGTAAGCTCTAAGAGTTGTAAGGCACCCTGGGTAGACTCCAAGGGCCGCCCACTTACTGAACCATAGAGACTCGCAGAGCAGAATTTTAATGTGTCACAGGCTACAAGTAACAGGTTTAGAGTTAATGGCTGTGGCTATGACCCATCAGTGTGTAACTTAGAAACCTAATCCATGACTTAAATTCCGTTAGGCTTAAGTGACAAGAGTGCCTGTGTGCAATTTTATACCTGAAAGTCGTCAGCCTTAGCACACATGGCAAAGCGAACCTCTCTCTCCTTCCTGAGCCACTTGTAATGCAGGGCTTCTCTGCTATCTGGAAGTTCCTGTGCCTCCCTAGGCCTGTTAAACGTACTTGAGCTGTGTCCTGGTCTGCCAGCCTCCTGTATAACCGCCTGGGCGTGTTACTGCGTTCAGGCGCTTGGATATTGAACTTAATTGAGAAGCGCACATGTCATAAGCAGGACCAGTCCAGACCACTTTGGGTAGGGTAGGCCTGGCCGAAGCCGCTGAGAGCGCAACAGGACAGCTGCCCTCTTCCCGCCAAATGCTGTTCCTCTGTTCAGCTCAGACAGTGAGAAGAAATGGAGGGAGCACAGGCAGTAGGAAGGGCTACAAACTGGCCGGGGCGCAGGACCCCTTTTATCTTTCTCTGTCTCCAAGTCAAATAAACAGACTCAAGGTTCTTTGCAGTTTCTATTTTGTCTCATGTATGTGTGTACTTTTTCCAAATTGCAAATTATTTTATTATGTTGTGTGTATATATATACATTACATATATAACGTATTTTAACACCAAAAGCCAGCGATATAGAAAATTACACACAAAAGCAAAAGTATCTGGATATTTTATACCCTACACCTAAATACTATTAAATATTTTTTAATAATTATGCTTCACGTGTAGAGATGTCTGTGTTTTAAAAAACTAGGTGAAGTCATAGTTTATATGCTGCTTGTAACATATTTTCAATCAATATTATGTTCCAAAAATCTTTCCATATAAAGTAATATAGCTATGCCTCATTTTTATTTGGGGGTCTATCATTTTGTAACTTAATGCTTAGTTAAAGATGAACAAAATTCTTATTCCTGGATCCTCTCAGAATTTTATGGCTAGAAACGGTATCCTGGGAAATTTCTCTTACTAGAGATGAGTTCCTTAAAAATCAACTTAGAGCGCTCCCCCTCAAGACTGCCACTTGGAATGTTTTGAAGCTTGGAATAACAGCTTCATTATAATTAAAGACAAGAGACTATCAAAACTGCAAAAAATTGGATAAAAATTATTATAGAAACCTTAAGCTAGTGGTTAAATGTGTTAAGTAATCCCTACAAACACTTAAAAGAATGGACAGTCTCCCTTTTGTTGGTGACTTCTGTTCACTCATTTTGTGCATATCGAATGTATATTAAATATGTGTGTGTATGCACAGATGTACAAAAAGAAACATAGTAGACTATCGTAATTCATATGCTAATTTAAAATGTTGTTGTACAGGATTTAATGCCAAAATTATATTAAGTGAAAATTTTCATATAACTATGCAAACAAGACATGGTTTCATGTTCATAAAAATAGTTATCTGTAGAGATAATAAGATGAAAATGGAGATATAAGTGGAAGGTTAACAGCGATTTTCTTAGTTTACTGGGATGATTGGTAATTTTCATTTTCTTGTTCATACTCTTCTACATTCCCAATATTTCCTTAGTCGATCTCCACCACATTGTACTTAGAAGTTAATGCGTTCTTTGAAGTCCGTGCAGCTAGCGATGAAGCGGGGAGAATGTGATAGATGGAACACTCGGAAACCGAGAAAGGGCCCTTGGGGATGACCTGTGACGAACCCTTGCTCACTCTCTCACAGTCATTTCTCAGAGTATAGTGTGAGAGAGTCCTAAGCTGGAAATCCGAATGCCTGTTTTCCTATTTTCTTTTCCACTTAGTGTCTTCTCTCTTTCTTCTAAAATTAATCTAGATTGTAAAACTCACTGTGCCATATTTGAAACTCTGGGCACTTCTGTTTTCAGAGATATATACCCCACCTGTCTACAGTGATAAACTCGTATGTTTGCTACAATGCTTATTGTAAAAATGAAAAAGAATGGAAAGTGTCTTAGAAGTGCTGGAACATCAAACACGGGAGGGGCCCTTACTATTGAGTCGTCTTTGGGAACCCCTGCTTCTGTGATGACAGGTGTTGTATGTGTATTGCCTCACTCCAAATATGTGTGTCCCTTTCCTTGTCATTGCTACCCACAGGGTCAAACACCACAAGACAGAGCACAGCAGGCTGGGGACCCGGATTTGGCTGCTTACCTAGAAAGCCGCCAGAACTATAAGTTCATTGGCCATGAGGACCTGGAAACTGCTGTCTGACCCTGGTAGATGGACAGAACGAGTGTGAGCAAGCGGATCACCTGTGCCCTCCCGGCGACCGGGCAGCTCCTGAGGACAAAGCTGATGGAATCCATGTGTCTGTGTCTCTCCCGCAAGAATCTCTGAGACCGTGCTGCCAGTTTTTAAGGGCTATCACGATGTGCGAGAGAATATGATAGCCCGTTGAGAAGGAGCCAGGCTACCTGGAGATTTGTGGAGTACAAGTTCCACAAAATTTGATCCTTATTGCTTCCAGCAAGTAGCATGAACTTCTGTGTTCACCTGTGTAATTTATTTTACAGATTCTGAGGATGTTTGTAAAAATGGCACTGCTCCCTCCTCCCCCACACGTCCATCTTTCCCTTTTACCACACCATTCTACTGTAATTACTCATCAACCTAAGTCTTACGGTTTTCTCTCTTCTCTTTACATTGAGTCTGAAGACCACAAGATTGTCTGAAGGTCTTTTCAAACCCTCTGGATGTCCTGCAGAAATACAACTGTAAAACCATTTCCAAGACTAAATAGACCAAGACCCCTCGATACCTCTTTTGTTTCATACTATAGGAGCTGAGAAGCACCGTATGGCTAAAGTCAACTTGTGTGTTCTATCTCTGAGGTCTCGAGAGGTGGCATGGGAGCCGTCTGTGCTCGGAGGGGCCTCAGAGAGGTTACCATTACCCAGGGTTAACGTGGGAAGCTGGACCCTTGCCAGTAGCCACGCAGGGCCGGTTCAGCTTGGGCTGCTTGTATAGCTCCGTACGGCCTATGTGTAGCCACCTTTGCCTTTTGCTGCAATAGAGATGAGCAAAGGATTAGACAAAGACCCATACCTAGTCCTCAGAGCTACTTGAGTGGAAGTGCTGTTTAAATTGCAGGGGAGAAACCTGTGTGGAAACTGTGGTTACAGGAAATGGACCACTCATGAGGTTTACTTCTGTTCTGTTGAATGATATTAGAAAGCGGCCTAATTGACTTGGAAAAAAAAAAACAGCAAAAGTAGCAACATATGTCAAGATAATACACTTGAGCGAGAAGCAGTCCTTGGACTTTTACACAGAGGCTAAAATCCATACACTCTCGGATACCATGGTGAGAGGACCTCATTTTGGGTTTTCCTTCTAGATTTTGGTTTCTCTTTATTTCAAAGATGCTCTGACCCAGAGACCAAGTCTTCTTTTATGAATCCCTCTGCCAGATTCCCAGAATGCCTGGCTCTTTGTAGGGGATGTTTTACCTATTAATTTTCAGGTCCTGGGGTCATATATGATAACTCCATCTTCCATGTATGGGCAGTCTAATATATTCCTTTCCTGACTTTGTTTTCCCATATCAGAAATTTCTTACTGCAAACCACTGTAAAAGTCTAACCAGCAGTCGCGTGTCTGCTAGTGGGATTGCAGTGTCTCATACCATAGATCAGGTGGGACTCAGTGATAACTAAAATACCAGGAGAAAAAATATTCTTTTTGTCCAAATATTTGTGCATAAGACAAAAATAAAAGTGGGTATTCAAGAGTTTTGTTTTTTGGATAAATCTGATGTCTCCTGAGCTTCCTTCCATTTTGCTCTTGGACACAGCAAAATTGTTTCCCTAGTGTTTCTGCATGTTACCGTAAGTGATTATTTCTCTATATTTAGTTTAATGGCCCAATAGTGACAAGTTGCTTATCTAAAGCACATGTTGGTCACACAGCATCGTTTTAAAAGTGCAGGTATGATACACTGTGTTGTCGGAACAGCCTTTCAGGGTGGGGGTTTTATTACCACAGTCTCTCCACAATCACTTCAGACACAAATCGTTGGCGTAATCTCCGGCTGTGGGAGAAGGAGCTGGTTATGAGTCATCTGTTGCCATATATCAGTTGCAGGACTAGAACTGTCTTTTGGATTTTACAGTGAGGGAAGGAGGGATTGCAGTAGATCATTTCCAGAAGCTGGAAAAAATACGGTCCAGGAGAATTTAATCACTGGGATTCTGCTAGAAGTTTTTCACTTGGTGGGACTGTCAAGGAAATATTGTGATGACAGAAGTGTAATATAATCCTTAAAGCAGATGGGAATCTGGCTTTGAATAGTGCCTCCCATCCTCTGGACTGAGCCAAGCATTTGGCCTAACAGCCAGTTCCTGAACTGCCACTGCTGGGAGGAGAGACTTGGGTTTCATTAATTACCATATTGCATTTCTCTCTGAATGCTTCAGGGTAACACAAGAGAAAATCTAGGGTAGAGGTGGCTCTGGGCCACTGTATAACTGCTAAATGTGTCCTGGTGCATCTGAAAATGGCTTAAGAAAGAGGAAAAAAGCAATTAGGGTCCCTACATTATTGATAACAATATATGATCTCTGGAATAGCAAACATCTGCAGGACTTAGGCTTTCCAGAAGGGCAGGCAGGCAGGCAGGCAGGCAGGCAGGAAGGAAAGGAAGGAAGGAAGGAAGGAAGGAAGGAAGGAAGGAAGGAAGGGAAGGAGGAAGGGAGGGAGGACAGGACAGCCACATATTTAATGCCCCCAGCATTAAATCTACCTCCGGTAGCATTTTTAATTGGTTGCTATGTGTGACAATACTGGATTTTAGAAAGAGCCAGGGTTTGGGAGTTTCCATGTCAGTTTAGGTAGATTGTATCCTCTTTACTAGGCCATCGAGAAGTACAGAAGCCAGTGATCTGGTCCCGGTCAAAAACTCACATAATTTTAACAGACACTGACAGGTGTACCTGTAGAAAACCAGTTTTACAAAGCCTGCTGGGACAGTGCAGCTGCTCACTGGTCCTCCTGTGCACAGTCCTTCATGTTATGGTACTGCGTGCTTTGCGAATTCCGTTTTTGGACCAAGCTAATATAGGGATGGAAGATGAAGAGTTATTAAAAAACAACCATCTATAAGTGTAAAGCTATCCATATTTGCAACTTTATATTTTGCTGTTCCACAGTTAATGAAATAGAACATAATCAGTGTGGATTTATCACAGTTGAGGACTCAGTAAAGAACAGAGAAGATTAATAAGCCAAGAAGGAACTAAACACAACTGGAAATTTTACCTGGAGACTTCTGGTTGTCTTTATAAAGGTGTGATGACTGAAAACCAGAGCAAGTTCTGAAACAGATTGAGACTGGGAAAAGCAAGCTATGGAATATGTCACAACTGCGGAACCCCGAGACGCCCTGCTTCTCCGTCTCTGTCTGCAGTGGCTTTTGTGCAGATCGGTCTGTGTTATGTAATAGTCAACAGGTAGTTCATTTTTCTGGGCATAGCAAGAAACCTTTGGCCTAAAGAATTTCTGAAACTTATTAGAATATCTGATACTTAACTAGAATCTTCATTACCTTCATGTCTCAGAAAATGCAGGGCAGCCGTTCCATTTCATTATGTTGTCAATTTATTAACATTTAGATTTTTTTAGTTGTGAAATGAGCACAGGCTTTTTATAAAAGATTCTAATACCACAGATGAATGCCACATGCAACAGCACAACCTGCCTTTGCTCTGATGTCGTATCTCCATCTCCAGAGATAAATGCTATTAACTAGTAAACATGATTGCTTGTATGTTGTGTGAGAATTACCCCATTCATACACGTGTGTGCATGTAGATATATGTACACATTCACACATTCCTATCTAGAATGGATTTATTTGTATACATGTATGTGTATATATACTGCATATAGCATAGGGTTAAGAAAGCAAAACATTTTAAAAGCATGTTAATCATCTACATATGTGTAGTTACCACCAGCAAAGATAAAGTAACAGAGTTTTCATTTGATTTTTGATTCCATCACCACTGAATTTTATTTTACCACTGCGTCACTACCATTCCACATTGTTAGAGCCTGTCTCCAAAATCCATGGGCAAGAGCTCTTGTCCTTGTGTCTCCTGCTTTCCATGAAGCATAAAACCTACCTTGGCCGTAAGGTTGGTCCAGCCTGGGTCTGGATCTCAAGTAGAGCTGTTTCCTCTGTGACTCTTACACCACTCAGTGGGTTCTCTAATGGTAATTGATGAGGGAGAGCACCTACTGGGAAGGGCAGTCACGCGGATATGGTCTGGAGTCTGAGTAGCCATCACTCATCTCTTGTTATGCTAATTTCTGGCCACAGTGACAGTTCCGCTCCTGGATGAATCCTGCCAGTACTGTTAGTAATTGTGTCCTACAACTGCCAAAATATTCCTTGGCTATTATAATCAAAATGACATTTCTCTCTGCGGCGAGTGTCCATGTTGCCCAAAAGACAAGTGCCTAGGCACTGATTTGGTCATCTGATGAGTATATGACAAGCCTAATTCTGAGAAGTAATCTAGGAGGGTTAGCACATTTCTGTCCTGGTCACAGGAGAGGGCACAGTCCTGGCTGATGTTTCCACATGCAGGGCCGTAAGCAGTGCGCCCCGTTGACATTACCTGAAGGATTGGTTCTATATGTGCGGTACCCGAGGACTTATGGGGGTTTTAGACCATCTCTCCATAGTTTAATGAGGGAAAGAAAAGGAAAAAGACTAGTAGTGTTAGTGACCTGGACAACTTACTCTCCTATGACATGGAGAGTCATTAAACTGATCCCAAAAGGAAAGCAGAAAAATATAATTAATAGGCTTTTAAAACAGATATTTTAGACTAGAAATTTGGATTTGGGAGAGTGTCTTGATGATGGGTGAATTCCAGAGTGTGTATACATGCATGCAGTCATTGTGCACGCAGTCATATGTCCATGAACTGACCATACTTGCATGCATTTAGTCATTTTTATAAAATATTTACCACTTACTCTGACACAGACACCATGCCAAGGATGTAACACTGAGTGCAATAGACAAAACTCATTTCACCGAACTGGCCATCCAGGAAGCATGACAAATTCTAATGAGACAAGGTCTATGCATGAGAACCCCAGCATCCCTTGGGAGTACAACTAAGGTGCTGTTGTATTTGTCAGCCATTGGCCAGCAATATTTTAGTTCTGTAAAAACGATTTCAACAAGGCAAGAAATGATATTTTGCATTTCTGTTTTGTTAGTATTGGTCGTGTCCGTAAGAATGTATTTGAAACTAAGAGTTTAAGACTTTTAAGATGAGACTTTAAAGCACTACTAAAGTAAGTTCTAAGACTCACATATCACAGTTCTCAAGGACAATACTAGGAATAATAAGCAGAATTTGCAACAGGCTTGGATTAAATATAAAAAAATGAAATCTAAATTGCCAAAGAGTGCAGTGGGGCTCCTTGGAGAGCCCTAAACTTTCAGCTCCTGGGAGTGTTTAAACACATTTTTAGTGTGTTTTGATTAGGGACCTGTGATCTCTGGGGGCTAAACTTAGAGCTGTTATTTTCTTTAAAGTTTACTTTTAAAATTCCTTTGTTGAAGTGCAGGATTTCATTTTAAAAATTCATAAAAACCTTCCATTTTTTTAATCTTCAGAACATTATCTTATACATGAGAAGCTTTAAAATCTTGGAGGCAATGGCCTTTACTTATGATTTAATAATTTTAAAACCATCCTCAGCATAAATGTAGAAGCTAGCAAAAAGAAGGCATACTAAGAAGTTAACTTAATTCTCAATACTCCTGCAAGCATTATGGATGTGTACAAATATTCATAGACACTCTCAAGTGAAGTCTTATTAGAAATATGTCTGTCTGTCCAGTATGATTTGGTATTTGCTAGAGTTCAGTGTAGTCTAATATAACCATGGAAGAAATTTCTGCCTCAAAGGTAAAAATCTTTAGAAACCAAGTGCGGGTACATGCAAAGCAAGCGTGCAGAGTGCTCTGGCTTCTGCTCTCAGCATGTGATACAGGGGAAGACCTAACCATGGAAGGGACAAAGTGCGGAGTCAGCTATTCTCCCAGCTTCAAAAGTTCCAACATCTACAGCGAAGCGGTATCTCAAACAGAAGGCTTTTGTAGCAGCAGCTTTCACATTGTCTTGTTTCCCAGTCCTTTATAGCACACATATAGCTTTCAACATAAAATAGCTTAAACAACTAATAACCTCTATTGTCTTTTAACAGTCTCTAAAATTTTAGTTAATATTTCAAAGCAGTTTTGACATTTTAAGATCTACTAAATGAATTATCTGCCTCTCAGAGCCCTGAATTAAACTTGTGCAGAGTCAGATAGCAGGTAATAAGACCACAGTTAAAATTGAGGCCTTTATTTTATTTTATTTTTTGAGAGGGATCTTGCGATGTACTTCAGTCTGGCCTTGAACCCACTATGGAGCCCAGGATGGCCTCAAATTCATAGTAATCATCCTGCCTCAACCCTCCAAGTGCTGGGATTACAGACATGGCCACTGTGCCCAGCCATTTTTTGTTGCTGTTGTCATTATTATTCTTTTGAGACAATGTCTTGCTATGTAGCCCAGAGGGCCTTGAACTCACAGCAATCCTCCTGTCTCAGCCTCCCAAGTGCCAGGATTACAGGCATGCACTACTATGCCCAGTTTGAGACCTTTAGAAATTACAGATCAACATGTCTAAAATAGGTGTCTTCTAGGTAAGTAATTTCCCTTCATTGCTTTTAATGATATTTTACATCACTGGTTCAGATTTCCATAATAAAATGATTTCCACATGAAAAAGAAATATTGACCCACAGCAGCATTTGTTTAAAATGGAGGGAGAACATGAAATAAAAAAACTCCAGAGTTTTTATTTTCAGAGAGCAGCTTACCATGTCAGATATATTTCAAGGGCAAAAAGGTCAAAGGTTTGGGCACTATTGTGGATTTCATAGGAAGAAATTAACACTGAGATTTAAAAAGTATGGGTACCATTTTCCTTCCTTGGAAAGGTATTGGAATGATATTATTTCGGGCCTGTTGCCCCAGGTGTTGAAGAAGACCTGCTGTTCCAGCCACTATTGTTTCCCAGTAGATCCACAAGGGAAGTTCATCAGGCAGCATCACATGCACAGAAGTCCGAATCACCTATGGGAAGTGAGGCTGTATTTGAAGTTAAAAGAACAGACAGTATTCTCCAATTCTGAACCTCATACTTTATCCGGTCATCTGTGGCAGTTCACTACCTATGGTGAACTTGCAGGAGACAGTGTTTGCTGTGGAAAGAAGAGAGCACTGCAACACTGGAGAAGAGAGGTTAAACAGCAGTTAGAATCAAGTTCTGCAGGGCAGCTAATTTGTGCAATAAAAAAATGACAACAGAAGAACAGACATGACAGGTAGGCAGGATAACCTATGTTATTACATCAAGATTTATTTTTTTTCCCTAAATTTTGCATCAAGAGAAATTAGGATTCTTGAAAAAGGGGATATTTACCACTGCTAGTGTTTTTTTTTTTTTTTTCCTCTAGTATGTAAGTAAATGTTGAACAGTCAACTCAGGGATCAGGTAAAAGCAAATCTTTAGTTGTGAAGGATCTTGGTCTAAAGTTATTCTATAATATGCCCTAGGCTTATTTCTGTGCTACTGAAGCAGACCTCAGGTCCATTTTGTTCTCAGGTTCCTGCCAAACAAATGGCAATGAAAACATTTTATAAAAATAGTCACTGAAAATATACACTAAACCATTTAGAGGCAGGGATCATGATCTTGAAATTCGCTTTGCTTACGCAGACACGCACATGCACACATACACACATGTGCGTGCACATTCTGTCAATCGCTAGCCAGTCCTCAAAGCTGAAAAATGCATGTGTTTCCACAGAGGCAAACATCGAAAATTGAGTATTTAAGGTGAAAACAAAGCATCTAATGCTCCCTTCTCTACTTACTCTGTGCTGGTTTGGGGTGTGAATTTGGGCTTAGGACTGAAAGAGAGGACTTGAGGATTCCTCTGTGTTCTGGTAATGAACAGGCAGGAGGACACTTTCTGTACCTTTTCATCCTTAGATAAGACTTAATGCTCATATCGCTAGGTTGACCTTGGCATGGTATTTCTGTGTAAGAGGATTACAGTTTTAATTGATCATCCTCATTCCTAGAGTTTGAGCTGAACTGATGGTGAAGTCACTCTTGAGATCATGAAAGAAGTGGTCCTATGTCGAGAGCCCTGCCCAGAGAACATCTCCCATCACTCTCCCTCCTTCCCTGCCTCATTTCTTGCCTCTGACTTAAGAAAGAAAAGGAGTTATGAGGGAAAGAGAAAATATTCTCAGGAGAAATACAGTAATATTATTTCAGTATTAATATAGTTTCACATGGCAACTCACAAATAATATATATCCTAAGTAAACATTGATTCCCATGAAACTCAAACTCATAAAATATAGAAAACAAACTTATTGAGTGTGACTTCAAAGAATATTAATTGAGAAATTTTCACTTTATTCAACTCAGAAACCATGACACTGTTTGTGGAACTACAGGGAACCGAATCAGCTAATGGAGGGACTTTCTAACAAAGCTTCTCAAGGACAGCTGTGTTTTGAGACTTTTCCCAACTCAGAGTAGGTTAGACCTAGCTGCAGACTTGTGCTGGTCCAAGATAAAATTTGAGAAGAATAACGACAATATGGAGAATTATCCCACAAATCTAAATATATTTTCTTTAAAATTCAGAGGTCAGGGCTGGGGATATAGCTCAGTGGAATAAGCGCTTGCCTAGCAAGCACAGGGTTCTGAGTTCTATCCCCAGTACCGCAAAAAATATATATATATAATAAATAAAATAAAATAAAATTCAGAGGTTGTGACCTTGTTATTTTGAAGTTTAAATTTATAAACAATTTTTCTTAAGAATAACAGGCTTAGACACAAGAGATATTTGCAAATGGTCTTCACTTGTTAAAAAAGAAAACAAAAACAAAAATTTTTAAAACCACACAGATGACAGCCCAACATCAGTTTACTCTACTTTTCATTTCAGATTTATAAATAATTCACAGAAACGTGTTATTGAGACTTAGCACTTCTGAGATGCCTTCCTATCTTGACACTTACCAAACCTCATGTGAGGAACCCAAATGGTTCTGGCCTTCTGGGCTTTAGTAACAATAGCACTTTTCTTTTGCCACCTTGTCTGCCTCTCCATGGTTGAATCAAGGCCCCAATCACTTCCATGAACATTCCCAGTACAAGTCGAACTTGGATGCCTGCTAACATCCTGATTGTGGATTGAGGGTCTTACTGTCCTGGCAAATGAGACAGAGCTTTACAGTGAAAATGTTCTAATGCAGTAGGATGTTCTGCAAAGCACCACTGAAAATTAAGACTTCAAGTTACCCACCATAAATGTTAGTTTGATTGTTTTTGGAAATTGCCAGTGGTTCATCGGGGAAGCATGAATGTGTTATAGGCACCACAGCTGATTGAAAGTGAGAAAACTTGTTTCTGTGAGGACCACAGGGCAATCTCAGTGCTGTCAGAGTGAATATACTTGATTTTGGAGTGGGAAAAAGCTAGGACATCCAGAGTACGGTAGGCCGTGGATAGGCCACTTGCAAAGCCCACATCTATATGAAGAATTGCAGCCCCATTATAAAGGGTTCCTTCCTCATTGTGATTACATCCCAGAGCCACATTCTATCGCGAAGCTGCCAGTTGGCCGGTGAAATCTCTAACACGGTAGCAGCCATGACAGTAGAGAGAGTTTTATTTCCAGGCAAAGTAGGATCCAGATGATACGAAGTGGAGGGAGGGTGGGTGGGCAGGGTGGGATGGGAAAGGGAAAGAACGGAGTTTTTTGTAACAAAGTCATAAAGTATTTTTCCCTAATTTTCTTGCATTTCCTATTTATATGAAGAATCTTGATCACTGTGTTGCTCTATAGAGATTTTCAATGGAACTAATTTGGGAGACTGGACTAATCTCTGAAAAAGAAATTAACTAGATAAAGTTACTTTTTGGACACTTTTTCTGTATTGTGAATTGTGTGGAAATGTACAGAATAAAATGAAATAGAATTAATTTGCTTCTGTTCCTTTGTGTCTGCTACATGTATATGTGAATACTACCCTTAACTGTAGTTAGGGTAACTACAGAGTTGACTACTAGGGCAGACAGAGACTAAAATAGGTCTTCAATAAAGCAGAAATGTTTTAGAAAAACTTCATCTTCCAAAGTGGATTAATGAATGAAAAAAAGAAAAAAAAAAAAAAAACAAAGTGGATTAATGAGGCTAGACTTAACCTCTTACTGCTCCCTATCTGTATACCTATCTAGGAATATTTCTGTCTACTTACCTATCATCTGTGGCTCTCTATCATCTATCTGAAAGACACTGATCCCTGACAGATGAGGATCAGATGAGATAAGCCCATTTTACATACTCCAGTTTCTAGACTGCAATTTTGGCAAGGCAAATTCAGACAAGGTGTGAGTCAGACAAGGTCTGAGCTGGGGAAGAGAGAGAACTGAGAGAAACACATGCAAAAAGAAAAGGGAGCAAAACAAAGATGTCTAGAAAATTCAATGTAAAATGAATCATTTTGCTGACACAAAAGCTGAAAATTAAACATCAACTGGTGTGCATTATAAAAAATGGTAAAGGAATTCCTTGTGCCGGTGATCCCTGCCTGCATACATGAATCAGGAGACTGTACCTGTAAGTACTTGGCCACATATATATGATTATTTTCATCACAGAGAGATATATACACAAAAGATAAATGACTAAGCAAAAATTAGGCTATAATCTGTGTAATTTACAAATAATCGACAACAATAGCATGAAACTACTAAGAGGGAGAAATGGAAGCAGATAATTGTAAGATTCTTATACTGTACATGACGTGCACAGCATTATAGAACTTACAGATGGAAAAGCCAGGAGGTACCATTGTTTAAAAGGCAGATTCCAGCATAACTCAGCTGCAGCACACTGAGGATGCTCAGACAGACAAAACCAAACACTGACTTCTGCCAGGTGTCTTCACTGAAGACAGTACAGGAAAGGGCTCCCAGGTTAGGGTTCAGTCCCTCTACTAAAACGATAAGGAAGCTTAGAGGGGAAAATGACCTACATCAATGACTTGAGAACTCTGGAACCTTATCAGACACAGAACCCAAGGGAATGTTTGGGGAGGGGAGACGCTACTGAACTTTGGCATGTGTAGGAATCTCTCTCAGGTCCCAGGAGAGCTGCAGCAGCTATGGACACTAAGTACTAAATGACCACACACAAGGGATACAGACTTTGCAAAATTAGTCTGGCAAATTTACCATTAAAAAGATGACTACAGCAAAAGTAATCCCTGAGGAAGGGAAGCATCTGATTTCCAGAGTAACAAAATTATATAACTTAACATGTCCAGTTCTTAACAACAACAAAATTGTAAGCATTTTAAAAATGATTCATTCACAAGAGACAAAAAGGAATTTGACAAAAGTTAACTCTGGGGAAGCCAAGGCATTAGAGTTAAATTTTTCTGGTTGAAGATATTGACTCCCTTATTTTATGTATGTCCAATGATAACTCAAGAAAGTCTGGAAAACACCTCATGAATAATCAAGAAATGTCAAAAAAAGAGCAATTCTAAAACAGAAGTGAAAATTCTGGGCAGAAAAGGAGAATAGCTGAAATAAAAAAATTCACTACAGAGGAGCAGTGGTAGCTTTAAGCAGGCAGGAGGAGAAAATTCAGCAAAATTGAGCATGAAATAATTGTAGTTATCCACTGTGAGGAAGAAAAAGGACAAAAATGAAGAAAAATGAAAGAACCTTAGGTGTCTGTGGGACACCGTCAAGTATACCAAACACGTTATGGTAGCCTCAGGAGAAAAAAGCAAACAGGAAACATTGGGTTCTTTTTTTTTAAGTCTTAGTGGTTTAAAACTCTCAAAGTTTGATGAAAAATAATAATATAAGTTTAGGTAACTCGAGGAGGATAAACTCAGCTACCAAGATGCAGTGCAGTCAAACTGTGCACTGACAAAGTCTTAGAACGAACAGAACTGGAACACCTTTCACATACAAGGGGTGCTCAGTGAGATTAAGGGTCGATGTCTTACTAGAAATTTTGGCGGCCAGAGGCAATCGAAAGCACTGAAGCAAAGAGGTTAAATAACCAGCCAATGAATACATGTGTAGCTGGTGAAGCCATCATTCAAGAACTAAAGAGAAATTAAGACAGCACCAGATGCATGGAGTTTAGCTTCTCTGAGAAGAAATTCAAAATTCAATTCTATAGGTTGTAAATAAGGGCTAGTAGTAGAATGCTTGTCTGGCATTCTTGAGGTCTGAGTCCAAGTCTTAGTATTACTGAAGAAAAAAGTATACTAGGCAGTAATGTAAAGATATATGAAATCAATTAAATATTATTTTAATGGCAGTAATGGAAGAATTGAAAAGCAAAAGTTCTATAAGAACTTTAGAAAATGAATAGTTAAGTGGAAGAAGTAATCCCTCCCTTACCAGTGATCCCTTTATGTATAAGTAGATTAAGCTTACATTAAAAGGAGGATGTCAGCCAAAGGCATTAAACATTGATCTATCCTTGCACTGTCAACAAGACACTCCAAATATGAAGGCACGAAGAATTTAAAGGAAACAAATGGGAAAAACTCCCATGAAAACAATAGGGTTGAGCTTACAATATCATCAGATAAACAATTTTACATCAAAAAGTTTACAAGAGACAAAGAAAAACAGTGTATTTGTAAAAACTTGAACTCACCCAGAAGATACACACAACTTAACCACAGACACCCAGGCTGTATATAAAGGAAAATGTGACAAAAGCAAAAGGAAGAAAATTCTTACAAAAATAGTTGGATACTTTGCACTCCACTTTCAGCAATGCACTGATTACCAGACAGATCAATGAGGAAATAAAGGATGTGAAAACACTACGAATTTACTACATTAATAGCCATAAGAGCATTCTGCCCAGCAACAGTAGAATGTGCTTTCCTCAGAGAAGCACATGGATTATTCTCCAGTATGAACCATATATTAGATCAGAGCATGGTACAAGTTTCAACAAACTTTAAAATAGTGAAATCATACAAAGAATCCTTTTGCACTGCAGTTGAATAACCAAACAAGTTGTTGATAAAAGCAAAACTGGAGAAATCATGACTACGTGAACATTATTGAACAAAGAAGAAATCACAAGAGAAATTAGTGATACCTTGAGAACAACAGAAATGAAAACACAATATGCCCCAAATTATTAAACGTAGTGCAAGAAATGCTTAGAGGAAAATTTAAAACTGCAAATGTCTGCGTTAAAGCAAATCTGATAAAATTGCAAGAGGAAATAGACATATTCAAATTATAGTTGGGAATTTCAATATAGTTCTTCATTTATTGTTACAACAGTTGAAAAGGAGGAGGTGGTGCCTGGATGCTCCCAGTAACTTCATTTACCCACAAGACAGAAAACATTTAAATGTCAACAAGTGGGTGAATAACCAAATTTTGGCAGGTCCAAACTATGGAATACAAATCAGCCATAGAGAGGACTAAACAGTGAAAAAGAACAAAATAGTTAAAGAACCAACATTAGGTAAATGTCAAAATAATTATGCTGATTTAAAGAAACCAGACCAAGAACAGGGGGAAGGGAATGCATGGCGTGTATAGTATAAGATTCATTTATGTAAACTCTAGAAAACACAAACAAATCTCCACAGGTGCAGGACGCAAATCCGTAAGTTTCAGGAGTTGGAGGCAGTACGACAAATGATGAAGAAATTACACGGTAAAGACGGTGGATTTGTTCATGACCCCGATTTTGATGATGGTTTCATTAGTGTATGAATGTGTCAAAACTGATAACTTAAACCATTTCACATGTGATTTGACTGTCATTTATGCCTCAAAATTGTTTAGAAATCCAGAGATAGAGTGTATTTAAAGACAACTAATTTATTGGCATTACTGATTTTAAAGATGCTTTTTGGTTTATGAAACACAAACCTCCTTGGTGAATAAGTAGCAGTTCTCAAATAGGTTGTCACTCCTAATACAAATGAACTGCAAAGTTCAAAGAAGGAGTGAATATCACTCACAAATCCAGCTCAGATGTGAGGGGAGTACCTGGCTGTCACATTTCCAGACTTTTGTGAAACAGCCAGAGACACGACTATCCATTTACTAGAAAGGCAGAGTTTGACATCTGTTTTTTTCATTCGGAAAGTTTACTTAAAGTGTAATTCTAGGATCAAGAGACAAAATGAAATTTTAAAATGGCTAGAAGCAAACGCCCTGTGAGAAGAATAAAGTTTCTCTTTGGGTCTTTTTACAATGATTTGTTTTCTTGAATTATAGTTAAGCTGATGCTAGTGTGCTTTTCCTTTGCTTTCATATGGTCAGAATTTGGAGTCAGTGATGGGCTATTATCCTCACAAATCATACAGAAATTCTTTAGAGATATCTTTAAGGACTTTGTTACAGAAATGGTTGGGGATACAAAATATGCAATAAATTATATCTCCTAAAATGCACTGCCAGCCCCTAACTTAGAGGTACTTAGGGAAGAGGTCAGGGGTATTGCGAAGTGCAGACTTTCAACTCTCATTCAAAGAGTTATATTCCCTTTGCTAAAGTATTTAAAGTTAGAACAACACATAGGTGAAAAGTAACTTGTTTACATAAAACATACCTTTTTGGTACTCTTTTTCTAAAAAATCTTTTTGCAAAGCTTGGACTTTAAAAATTGTAAGGGACTGAGGGATAACCATCATGCACACACACATACACACACCCACACACACCCACACACACACACCCATAAAACTAAACTCAGAAGCTCTTTGACAACATTACTCACCACTGGAATCACTCCATGTACCTGTATCCCAGAAGCCCAATAGCTATCAAAAGGTTATAGAAACTTGCAGCTTGAAGAATTTTTATCTCTCCAGTTTTAGGATCATATTAGAGTTGAAACCTTGAGTTTAATCCAATTTATTTTAGGTCATGTTTCTCACACTAAGAAATCATCTGGAAATTTCTATTCAATGGAATGGGATTAAGGCACTCATGTGTTCCCTGCTCAGAGGTTCTCAAAGTAGAGCATGCTGGGGCCTGGGTTCTCAGAGTCATCTGGGAGATTGTTAGAAAAGCAGATTCTCTGGTCCCACCCTTTACCTATTGGAGGAGATACTTTGAGGATGGGGCCCAGCACTCTGCTACCAGGTCTTCCAGGGGATTCTGATACACATTAAAATTTGAGCATCACTCCCCTAACACGAAGGGATATAAATGAAATGATGCAGTAGGTCACTTAACAATATTCAGGAGACCTGGTTTGAGGAATAACCGAATCCTATGGTCAGGATGATTTCCCAGCAGAGGACAAAACCAAGAGAAAGCCTATGATCAAACGCTTCCTCATAACTATGAGCCCAACTAGTTGATCTGTTCTTTATTATTTAATCCCATTTGTGCTTCTTCATTTACAGCTCTTCAATCTCTTCTGCAGACTTGTATTTATGAGCCAGATATAGTTTCCTGTGTGTCTCCCTCGGGTCACAGGAACAATAACAGCAAAGGTGTCACCACCTGCTGCTTCCCCTTCTTCACAGTTTATATCAATATACCCCTTGCTACAGCTGTAAAATTTTACTCTGGTCTATACTGACATTAAAATATCTAAGTGTTGTCAATTTTTGTTTTGTTTTAAGAGCTGAAAGCCAAGAATGTGGGATTCTCCTAGCTTAGCATGTTAATGCGTACCACAGAGCTGAGTAGTATGCTGCAGTTACATTTTTCTTCTGAACTCTTTCAAAGCCGTGATCTCAGTGTTAATAAAAAATGTTTCTATCATTGATGTCAAATAATTTGTTTCTTAGATTTTTTTCCCCTTTCTGTTCTAAATTATACCACATTGTAGTGTGTTTTTATCTTTTGACACTTTGATGTTTATGAGTTTTTTTCCTAGTGTTTGATTATTGTCTCATGTACATACTTGCAAACAAATAGTTTTTGAAAGATAAAACACACAGTTTCAAACAAACAGTTGTTTAGCACACAGTTAGCATTACCTAGCTCTCTAATCATTTGCGGAATCCATTCCATTCTTTCTCTTGTTCTTCTGCACTTTTCCGCTGTCGTTTCATATGCACGCCACATCATTGTCACCTTGGGGTTTTCTTCTTGGCACATCTGTGTTTTTGTCATCTTGACTCTCACATTTTGTCTTAGGTTTCTGATTTGTGAGAGTCTAGCCACAAATTACTTTTTAAATACAACTAGAGATTAAGGAAATAAATTCTTCTGAATTCTTGCATGTCTGAAAATATCTAGCTAGTCTTTTACTTATCTGACTTTGAAACTCGGACTTCAGCATAATTAATCATGAGCATTCCAGAGAAATTTAAAGGGGAAACAGAGGGCTTGAGTGTTTTGGGAAAAGTACAAGTTAATTCATAGATATAACTGACCCAGATCACAAAGCCCAGTGTTATGTCAGCAGAATGACCCTAGAAGTCATGTTGAACAGCTTCATTTTGTAGAAGAGAGAACTGTAATTTGTAAAGACTCAAACCTTCCCAGGATCACACAGCTGAGTTGTGAGAGAGACTTCACAGTCCTCAGGGGCTCCTCATCTGCAGCTTGTGTCACAGGCCACGCTTTGGATTTCACATGAATGTGATTCTAGGATCAAGCAAAGCATAATATGTGGTAGAGATTACACTAAAGCGCAAGCTGTCTAGATTACAGCCTCAGCTCTGCTCCAAAGATCTGGCTGTGCTTCTTTTCTTTCCTTGAGTCAAAGTGTCTTTATGAAATAAAGTATAGGACTAAAAATTACTGGTCTTGTTTCTTTTTTAAGTGGCAGAATCCTCTAAAGGTGATATTTTAATAGGAGACACATTGGGAAAACCTTCAATATATTTACACTTCAGACCCTAACTGGAAATCTCTACTAATGTGATCCCTAATGTATATCATTTGGGCAATATTTATCATAGCATTTATAGCTTCATTAAAAAAAATCTCAGATGTCTTTTCAATAAGATGTCTATGCCTTTCGTCCTTTAGCCTTTTGTACACTGCAGACTCCTTGAGAATTCTCTGTGGGTGCTCGTTTTCAGAGACTAGATGATCAGCCATTGGTACTAGTTTATTGACTGTAGGGCACCACTTCAAAAGCTTGAAGATAATTTCCTCAGTTTCATACAGTTGGGAAGGAGCAAAAGCACAGATATCTAAGTACACAGAGCCCAGATGCTTAATAACTATTATGTCTTATAATTCTATTAAGATCTGATAATGATAACAAGGAAGGACGCTTCGCCTTCGCAGATGGATCTCTGCCTGGCCAGCGGGGCGTGGCATCTTCTGCGTCAGTGTGGCTCTCTTAGACTTGGCGCTTGTGTTACTGGTTACAAACTGGGTGCACTTGTGCATGTACCACTCTTCCTCTTTCTGAGCCTGTCCCGGGTTGAACATGAGGTATCCCTCTCAGGTGAGGGTTCTCCCCAGTGCAGAAGAGGTGAGAAGTGAGCCTTGGAGGGGGCTTGGATTGTAACAGCGGATGAGTTCATAGCCAAATGCGCTATTAGGCGCTGGAGGGAGAAGGTCACTAGCAGCGGGCCTAAGAAGGGTGCAAAGTCCCGCCGCCCCCTTCTTCTCTGGCTCGTCCACTCTCTCTCTTCCGCTCAGCAGCCAAAAAAAAAACCCAGAGCTTCCGCCACCACCTTCTGCCTTATCTCAGGCCTCCACCAACGGAACCAGCTGACATGCACCGACACCTTGAAACCTGTGAACCAAAATAATCCTGTCTAACATTAAGCTCTGTATGCCAAGGATTTTGTCCCAGCCATAGAAAACTGACTAATTGACAGCCTCTGTTTCCTCATCTGGAAATAGGAAATCATAATACTCACCAAACGGAGTTGCTGTGCCAATTAAAAGAGATAATGGCTGAAAAATACTTAGAATAAAGTTTTGTATCTACCAAACATTCAGAAAACTCTTATTTATAAACCATGCTGAGAATGAGGACACTGATGAAATTCTTATGCTTTTAGCATTGTGCTGTGTCCTCCGAGGCTTGGGCTACGCAAAAACAGAGGTGCCTGGTGGGTCTTATCTCAGGTGGCTTCGTGAAGTTAACACATCCTCTTTGTTCTGACATTGAAGTCTTACCCTAAAACTGGTCTCAGTCTTTTTCCTACCGCTATATTGTAAGGACTGCCTTCAAAACCTAAAGATTCATACAAGTTTGACAGCAAAGGCACAATTCTGCAAACTTATACGGAGAGAGAAATGTGGAATGAATATACTGGAAAGTTTAAAATAAAAATGGAAAAAGAAAACCATCAGCTTGTCCTAAATCTGGTTTTGTATTACATCATTTTGGGGGCACTGCTGATGTGGGAAAAACCGTCAGGCTGCTGTCCTTTGGAGAGGTCTCCACACACAGCCCACATGAACAATTTAATTTTGAAGTCTTTCAGTATCTTTCTCGTATTGTAAGTGTGCCTTTTCTGCAAGTTATCGGATTTCCAAACTCCAAGCAAAGAACCAAATATTTGAAGACACTTTCTTTTTTTTTTTTATTTAAAAAAAATAAAAGTACAAAAAACATATTGACAAACAGACACCAATTAGCATAAAAAATAGTACAATCACAACTAATCTATAGACAAGGTGATATGGTCTCAACAGTGGTTATTGCTTTATCCATTGATATCTTCGAAGTGTAAATATATGAACCCATATACAGACATGCAGATTTAGTCAGACAATTAATCCTCTCAACAACAGAAAAAACACAAAAACCAAAAATCCAAAGACAAAAAACAAAACAGGCAAACAACAACAACAGCAACAACAACAACAAAAAAAAACACCAATAGTTGCTGCTTTACATATTGATATCTTCGAAGTGTGTGTTCAGGATAACACATACAGACATACAAGACTGATCAAATATCCCGTCATCGATTATTGCTTAGCATTAAGTGATATAATACAATAGTAGAACCATGTTAGCCCTCCTGCATATATGTATATTCATATATAAATACATACATACATTTTTGTCTTTTTCTTTTCTCCTTTCCTTCGTCCCATCTGTTCTTTGTTTTTGAACAGATTTCCTTCATGTCTCTTAGTTTATATTCCCACCCTTGGGTTCTTACACCAGTGATACAATACGTTGCTGAAGACACTTTCTTAACGTGAAAACCTCTGACCCCATTTTAGTTACCCTAACATTCTCTGTCTTGTGCAGCCCTCCCAGCAGTGCCTTTGCTGCTGTTTCTCATCGTGCTGTTTGGAGCCTGTCCTTAAGTATTCTCTGTCAATAGCATTTAATCTCAGCTCTGAAACTGTGTTTGGCCTGGCTTTTCTGAATTCAGACTTTTATATTTCTACGGAAAGAAAAAGACTTCTTCCACCCAACCCTACGTTTTGCAAGGAGGACCATGGTGCGGTCATATAAATTAGGACCTTACCTTACATCATCACCTCTGATGGGTATGAGATGCAGGCTTATGAGCTGTTTTCAATTATCTGTATAGGAAAATCCATGGCAGCAATTTGTCCTGGCTCAGTGAGCTGCCAGCTTTCTGTGGGGAGAGGTTTCAGCTGCTCTGTCGGCCAACGCCACACTCATTCCCCTGACAGAGGCAATCAGAAGTGAGAGCCTTACTCCCTTGGAGGAGCCTCTGGTAAAAATTACACACTTAGTCAAGGCAAAATGATCATTCCAGTTGCCAAGATAATAGTAACACTGAAAGAGTGGAATTCTCTAACTTAACTCAAATCCAACTCAGGTTTTCCATTTTATTTATCTTGTTTGAAAGGAAGTTAGGAGTAAACATTCAATGAGCAAAAAATATTAAATATCATTCATGTGGGTCATAGTAGAATAATGTACCCATTGTTTGATTTAATAGGCACATTTGAGAAACATTGATTTCTCAGGAATTTATCAATTTTACTGTAATTTTTATTTTTGAAGGACTAAAGAGATGCTCTAGGAGCCTCGTTCCAAAGCTGCGTTGGCATGCTCAGTGCTGTGAATTGTTTGAGTGGAAATGCCAGATGGATTGGATGTATGTGACTGATGGTTAATTTATGGCCCCCATGAAGCATAGCTTCCGATTATTAATGTCCTGTGTAGTCTTCCCTCACACTGACTTTGGATTTTTCCTTTTTGCTAGTGGAACTTGAGCTGGTGCGATTCAAGTGGCGGTTTTCATGAGCACATAAGGGCTTGTCCTTCATATATACTGCTTCTTGGAACCTAGGCAGTCTATGGACCACTTTTTTTTTTTTTTTTTGCGGTACTGGGGATCGAACTCAGGACCCTGCGCTTAGCTAGGCAAGCGCTTATTCCACTGAGCTATATCCCCAGCCCTCTATGGACCACTTTATAGAAAGCCCAGGTGGTCACATAGAGAAGCATGGGAAGAGGGAGGGAAATGGGGAGAGAGACAGAGGGGAAGATGCTTGGCCAGCCCGTACCTCTATTAGCGGTCCCGAGGCCTCTACCCCAGGAGTGACTGAGCAAGCTGTTTTGGTTGTTCCAGTCTTAGTATGTAGCAGAGTAACATTGCTCTGATAAGCCTCATCTAAATTACAGGATTGTAAGTAAATACATTATGGTTAATTTTTAAAGCCACACCAACTTTGGTGTGGTTTATAACCTGGCAATAGACAACTGAATCAGTGTCTGAGGGTCTTAAAAGATACAGCTCAATGGATCTGACAATTTGTGATTCATCCCTTTATGCTAGTGGGACAGGGAATAGGAATACCATACTTTTTTTTTTCCCAACTAATTATTACATTTGTGCCATTGGAATGTCTGAAACTCTGATATGTAATGATAGAATCATGGATTTAGAAAGTTCTTGCAAAGCCCTTATTCAGCATTTCAAACTCTCCATTTTGCAAATTGAAGAAAAACAAAAAAGAAACCCCAGAGTGCAGAATAATTAGGCCAGGAATAAAATTGATGTCTTATAGCTGTTTTCACCATCTACAGAAGAGACATCGGTGATCCCCAACAGTTTTTGTGGAAGTAGGGCACACCTGAACCACAATAAGTACTCACCTAATACAAATTAATTTGAAATAATTATTGTATTTTATGGCAAATGTTAGTCCAGAATTGCTATCTGCATGGTACTGTCCACAGTACCATGAGGAATCAGATGTAGTCAAGGGTGTATCTGTAGGATATATTTTTTCTTTTATCAAAACAGCATCTATGTCCATAATTGCTCCCCCAAACGGAACAATTCAACTTCCATAATCTCTGATGTGAGGACTCTGCTTCAAGTCTTGATGATAATTAGGGGTCTTATACTTTTGGATCACTTAGACCAGTGGTGGTGAACCTATGGCATGCATGCTGCACCAGGCACACAGAACCCTTGCTGTTGGCACACAAACTAAGCTGCCCCAGCAGCCCAGCATCAGATAACAGTTGTTTTCTTCTAAATTAAAACCGCAGCATTCAGGTTTAATTGCAGTGTTGGCACTTTGTGATAAGTAAGTGGGTTTTGGGTTGCAGTTCAGCCACTCAGTCTCTAAAAGTTTGCCATAACTGACTTACTGATTCTCTCTCTCTGTCTGTCTCTCTGTCTCCCTCTCTCTGTCTCGCTCTCTGTCTCTCTCTCTCTCTCTCCCTGTCTCTCTCTCTCTGTTTCTCTCTGTCTCTCTGTCCCTCTGTCTCTCTGTCCTTCTGTCTGTCTCTGTCTCTCTGTCTCTCTCTCTCCCCCCCATCTCTCTCGGCCTCTGTCCTTCTCTTTCTTCTTTTCCTCTTGCTCTTTGCTGCTTTGATAGAAAACCAGCTAATCAATGACTTGAAGGCATGAGCCTCCTAATGGAGAGCTACTTTAGGTGGTTGGGAGAGGCGGGACATGGAGCTCACTTCTGACCTTCTGAAGTGCACATGTGCAGGTCTTGTCATCCTCTAGCAATGGGTGCAAAGAACCACAACATCTGAACTTACTAGAAGCTACTTCAGATTCCATGTCCACTGTTCAGCTACATGAGATGGGATAAAAAAATACAGCGAATGTTTACATTTTAAAAAAATCACAATAGAAGATTTGTTGCTATGCATCCCCTTGAAATAGTCACCCTCATTTCCCACACACTTATCCTACAATTTTTCCACTTTCTGAAGCAGATTTGGAGGTTTCCTTTCAGGAGTGTATTTAGTTACACAATCGCTGCTTCTTGGTTATCCTTAGTTGATTAAAACTTTTCACATGTCATGGTCACTTTGACTTTAGAGAAAAGCCACAAATCACAGATGTAGCCAAAAAGGTGGAGGAAGACACATTGGGATGCTTTTATGTGCCAACTTCCTATTGGATGGCACTGGGCAGGAGTATTCATTGTATTTTCATCACACCTTGGAAAAACATTCAAGAAAGAGGACTTCCAGAACCACTTCAGAAAGTTACGAGAATGATGAGAGGTGTTTGAAGTGAGGAGTAGTATTTTGAGGCAGAGTAATGGTAATGTGTCTTAGTATAGTAACCTTTAAATTTAAACATTCACTGTATGTTTTGACCACATGTTGTATAAAAAAAAGTTATGACAAATTTTCCAGTTTAGTATAAACTTAATTTAATTGACCAGTAATATCCTAGTTCCTCAAATTGTAATTATCCGCGTCTCTGTAGATGTAAAGATGCATAGACACAAGAATCAACTTTGTCAGAGTTTAGAACCTTCACTTTTGATCATATAACGAATAAAATTAGTCACTACTCAAAGAGTTTCCTAATCCTGACATTAAACTAATAAAATTAGTTACCATCCAAAGAGTTTCCTATTCCTGACATTAGCACCTATTGTCATTGTTCAATCAAGATCTTATTGGTCAGCTGTTCACTGATTTTTTTGGACGCCCTGCTGTACTGACATCATAATGTAATACAAGGAAATAAATTGAGGACATAAATCACAGACATTGTAAAAGATGGAAGGCAATGTTAGCGTTGTCTTTGGCACTGAGAATAATTTGCATAGCAAAGAATAAGAAGAAATTTTGAAAAATATTGACTAAGGATCACTTCCGGGAAGATGGCGACTAGGTGAGCGGCAGAGGGAAACTCTCCCAGAGACCGATCTTTTGCGCGCGGGTGCTGGGTCCACGGCTGCGAAATTCCAACTGAACGTGTTGCTCTCTGCTGCCTGAGCATTAACAGGTCAGCTGGATATGCCGCAGCGAGAAGTGGGCGGGCCCTGAGAGGTGGGCGCCCGAGGCGATCGGTGCTGTGCTTGGGCCACTGCTTGGCTGAGTGTGCGTACCACCGAGTGCAATTACAGGGGGACGGACCCTCCCAGCTCCTGAACCCGAACGGTTCACAGGCGGCTGTGGCCAGGAATTTTTGGAGGTGGCGGAGCAGAGTAAACTCGGAGAACGCACTCCTCGGGCAGATTGTGCCAATCTGGGCAGCGGTCAGGGATCCCGCTCAGAGCCCCGCCCCTGCAGCCGGCACCATCCTCCGCCGGAACTGTGGCAGCTGCGGTAGGCGGCTCCTGCGAGAATGCCGAGGAGGCAGAGAAGTGCCAGGGAGCGCTGGGATCTCCTGCCAGCAGGGATCTCGGAACAGGTGAGCCGAGTGAGCACTGCAGCAGGATTTCTGAGTCGGGAAGAAGCTCGACCCAGGGAGATACATCTGAGTGGCATTCCTGCCTGCACGATCCCAAGGTGAGTTGACTGGGCGCCCTGACCGGTTTTTTTGAGTTGGGGAGAAGCTCCGCCCAGCGAGGGACATCCAAACAGATCTACTGACTACATGGTCCCCAGGACGGAAGAGCTGGCAGGGCGCCTCAACGGGATTTTTGAGTTGGGGAGGAGCTCCACCCAGGGAGGAACACCTGAGCAACCCCCTGCCTGCAAGGTCCCTGGGGCGGTGAGCTGTTTATGTGCCCCAGCCAGGTCTCGGGGGAGGGAGTAGAAGCAGAAATCTCAGCAGACTGCTTAAGGGACATTCTCCCAAAGAGAAGGAATCATTGGAGCAGCCTCTGCAGCAGACCTTTGCCTGCTGAACTGCCTGGGGAATTTATAGCTCAACATTTTGAATCTGATACCCAAAAATGGGAAAACAGAGGAACAAAACACAGTCTCAGAACTCAATCCCACCCAGAACAAGTTTTGAATGCAAGGATACAGGGGAACCAGGAAGCCACATACGTGCAAGTCATGAGATGATTGCATCTGAAATGAAACAACTCCAACAGGCCATAAAAAAGCTTAAAGCAGAAATAAGCCACATACCTGCAATGATCTCTCAGACAAAAAACGAACTGAAAACAATAATGGAAGAAATGTTCCGTACACACAGAGAAGAAATAGACAAAAGACTAGAAGAAAATAGGAAACAAATGGAAACATTACAAGAACAATTTAGGAATGAAATACCAAGAATGAAACAGGTCCAAAGAGAATGCCAGGATTTTAAAATTTACACTGAAAGCTTGCAAAACCGCTTAAATGAAACCGAAGATAGAATTTCAGAACTTGAAGACAGCATGGCAGCTTATGAGCGTGAAAGGAAGGATCTCATAATATCATCAAAGACAAAAGAAAAATCAATCCAACAGCTCCAAGATGAGGCAAAATGTAACAATATTCGAGTTATAGGAGTGTGTGAAACAGCAGGAGATGCCACAAATGATATAAAAAGAATATTTGCTGAAATAATAGCAGAAAATTTCCCAAACAAGGTAAAAGATACTGAAGTTCAGTTAAGCGAGGCATATAAAACCCCAACGATCCATAACCCAAAGAGAAACACACACAAACATATAATAGTCAAGATCCCATATATCCAGCAAAAGAACACAATATTAAAAGCTGCTAGAGAAATGAAACAGATCACCTAGAAAGGAAAGCCCATCAGAATCACAGCAGACTTCTCAACGGAAACCATGAAATCAAGAAGAGCTTGGAGCGAGGTATTACAGATTCTGAGACCAAACAACTTCCAACCCGGACTGATGTATCCTGCAAAACTATCCCTCAAATTCAATGGAGAAATAAAATATTTCCATGACAAAGAACAACTGAAGATCTTCATGAGTGCCAAACCAGCATTGCAAACAGCACTAAAAGATATTCTAGACAGAGAAAAAAAGAGACCACAATTCCAAGAACAACAATAGAAATAACTCCCTAAACAGAACAAGCAAGTAAACAGTCAGCAAAAGAAGGAAAACAACAAGTAAATAACATGATTAGAATAAGCCAACATATAACCATGATAACCATTAATGTAAATGGCCTCAATTCAATAGTCAAAAGGAAAAGATTGGAAGAGTGGATTAAGGAACACAATCCAATGATATGCTGTATACAGGAAACACATTTTACTCAAAAGGAAATCCACAGAATGAAAGTTAAAGGTTAGAAAAGAATTCTCCATGCAACAGGTCCCCAGAAAAAAGCAGGGGTAGCTATTATGTTTTCAAACAATGTAAACTTCAAACCAAAAACAATTAAAACAGATAAAGAAGGGCATTATATACTAGTCAGGGGAAAGCTGCAAGAGGAAGAGATAACAATCCTAAATATTTATGCAGCAAAACATGGAGCACCCAACTTTACAAGCCAAATCTTAACAGACATAAAAAATCAAATAACTAATAACACTATTGTAATAAGGGACCTAAACACCCCTCTGATGCAAAGAGACAGGTCAACTGGACAGAAACTCAGCAAAGAAATAACAGACCTGAACCAAAAGTGTGAACAAATGGACTTAGTAGATGTATACAGTGTTCCACCCCACAACATCAGAATACACATTTTTCTCAGCTGCACATGGGTCTTTCTCCGAAATAGACCACATTCTAGCCCATACAGCATATCTACCTAAATGCAAAAGAATTGAAATTATCCCATGCATATTATCAGACCACAGTGCAATGAAATTGGAAATTAATGACAAAGGGAACTCCAAAAACCACATAAACACTTGGAAAATAGACAACAACCTCCTGAATAATCAGTGGGTCACACAAGAAGTTAAACAAGAAATTAAAAATTACCTACAAATAAATGAAAATGGGGCTGGGGATATAGCTCAGTGGAATAAGCACCTGCCTAGCAAGCGCAGGGTCCTGAGTTCGATCCCCGGTACCGCGAAAAAAAAAAAAAACAAATAAATGAAACTGCAAGTACAACCTACCGGAATCTGTGGGATGCAATGAAAGTAGTCCTCATAGGGAAATTTATAGCAATGAACTCATGTACAAAGAAAATACAAAGAGAGCAAATAAATAACCTAATGATACACTTCAAACTCTTAGAAAAAGAGCAAAAAGCCAAACCAAGAGCCCAAAGAAGGGAGGAGATTATAAAACTCAGGGCAGAAATTAATGCAGTTGAGATGAAGAAAACTCTACAAAAAATTAGTGAATCAAAGAGTTGGTTCTTCGAAAGAGTAAATAAAATTGATAAACCCCTAGACAACCTTATCAAAAAAAGAAGGGAAAGAACTCAAATTCATGCAATAAGGAATGAAAAGGATGAAGTCACTACAGATCCAAAAGAAATACAAAAGATCATTAATATCTACTTTGAAAATCTGTATTCCCATAGGATAGAAAATACAGAAGAAAAGGACAGATTCCTAGAAAGGTACAAATTGCCAAAATTGAATCAGGAAGACATAAAAATCCTGAACAACCCAATATCAATTAATGAGATTGAAAACGTTATTACAAACTTACCAACAAAGAAAAGCCCAGGCCCTGATGGATTCACAGCAGAATTCTATAAAACATTTAGAGAAGATCTAATGCCAACACTCCTCAAACTCTTCAATGAAATCGAAAAGGAAGCAACTCTCCCCAACACATTTCTGGAGGCAAGTATTATACTGATACAAAAACCAGAGAGGGACCCAACCAAGAAAGAGAGCTATAGGCCAATCTGTCTAATGAACATAGATGCAAAGATACTCAACAAAATATTGGCAAATAGATTACAGCGAATCATAAGGAAAATTATACACCACGACCAGGTAGGATTCATTCCAGGAATGCAGGGATGGTTCAATATTCACAAATCAAGTACTGTAATACACTATATCAATACAGTCAAAGACAAAACTACATGATCATCTCAATAGATGCAGAGAAGGCTTTCGATAAAGTCCAACATGCATTCAGGTTAAAAACCTTAGAAAAAATAGGAAGAGATGGCCTCTACCTCAATCTGATCAAAGCCACCTATAACAAACCAACAGCCAACATCATACTAAATGGACATAAATTGAAAACTTTCACTTTAAAGTCAGGAACAAGACAAGGATGTCCATTGTCACCACTCCTATTCAACATAGTTCTGGAAGCACTAGCCAGAGCAATCAGACAAGAGAGAGAAATAAAAGGAATAAAGATAGGAAAGGAAGAAGTCAAACTATCACTATTTGCAGATGACATGATGCTATACATGGAGGACCCCAAAAACTC